>DWQW01012913.1:0-10533 GCA_018249695.1 Heliconius erato demophoon | reverse complement strand
AGGCAATTAAGAAATCGTTGGCGGTAGTTTGATATAATAATTATGTCAACTGACAGACGAATGCCACCTCAGTCTACCCGTGACCACGGACTACTGCAAAGTGTTCGAAACGTCGGGTTTCCAAAAAAAAATGTATAAACATACAAAATATACGCGATTAATCCGGTTAAAATAGTTTTATTTAAAATGTGTAATAATCGTGAAAATCAAAGAACTTATTAATTAAAATTAGTTTAAAACAGTTTTTGGTTTTTTTTCGACTTTCTCGCTGTATCTAACGTAACTAGCCCAAAAGTATAGATAATATTATTTTATCTAACACTATTTGAAGTCTTCTTTTATTCCAAACTTTTCAATGTTCAGCATTGAATATTTGAATGGCTCAACAAATCTTGACGGCTCGGACCACTTGTCATTTTTGGGCAAACTGACATAAATAACAAAATTTAATTATTCACAATTCGTGGGAAGCGAATGCGGCGGAACTTTCGACAGCTTTACAAATGTTTACATTAAATTTTGCACGAAATCTATTCGTGAGGGTAATGTTAGGTGCTGACGGAATTACAGCGTACTGTATGCTTATTAGATGGTGAAATTTTGGAGTTGGTCTCGGTATAAAGCGTTACATTAATGAGCGTAGTGAGGAACGGAAGTGTCTTAACAATAGGTTTATACGGGGATAGGTTTATATGAAGCTAAAAAAAAACGATTTGTATGTGGTATATATAGAAAGCTTACTGGTTGATCTTCTAAAGTCTCTGCTAGTACTGCTAGCCATAACTGCTATTTATTTTTTTTATATATCGCTTAATTTTCATTTTATCTTAAGATTTTAAACGCCAAAATGATGAAAATGTATAGAATTGATAATAATTTTACTATAATATAAATTGCTTGATAAGTGTAACTAGTTGTATGTATTGTTGGTATATTTTAAAAAGATTGTTATTTCGAAAAAGGTTGTTGCTTCGATAATAATAATTATTTTTTCCCTGGCCTAGTAATACAAAACGCAGCGTTGAGTTACGCTAATCAACATTAAAGTTCTAGAAATCTGGCGAAAAGTGTAGAGCTGAGTTATTTGACTCTACATTCTCTTCTGCCTACCCTTCTGTAAACAGAATAAAGCGTGAAGTTGACAGTAGTATAGTGGAGAATAAAATTTTTGGTTAGTTTCTTATTAAGCGAAAATTTTCGAAACATCTACCTATACAATATAGTATCATTGACGTATACAGAATTTTGGTCATATTTTAGTTATTTACGTATTTTAGAGTTCTGTACCTCAAAAAGTAAAAACGGAGCACACAATTCATTGTCCGTCTGTCGCGATTTATTTATCTATTTTTATATTCAAATCTACGGTCGTTGGAGGCACAAAACCAATTAAGTCAACGCAATCAAACTACGATAAAAAATTATCGTATCATCATCGATAATTTTTTATCGTAGTTTTTGCAGTATTTTGTATGAAATTTACACGGTGAATTAGACATATTCTGAATTACTTCTACCTACCCTTCGGTAAGTACTTAACTTAGAACTATAGACATGAAATTTGGCACGAAGCTTACAAAACAAACAAAGGGAAAAATCCGAAAAGTGAAAATTTTGATATTTGGTATTTCATAGAAAAAAAAAATGAAAATATATATTTGTACTTCATTTCACACAAAATGACAGTGCATACACAAGCAAAATTAAGTTTGTCAACTTTTCAAACTGAACTTCCCGTTGACTAATAATAGTATACTCCCGAAATTGGTACGGTACACGGTGCGCGAGTCCGACTCGCACTTAACCGGTTCTTTTTTGTCGTTATAAGCTGCCTAGTATTACTGAAATTATTATATTCATAGCCGGTCATAGCTGTGGCAATTATATTGTACGTGGTTTTGATAGTTTGCCAAACTTAGTACTTTATAGAACTATTTGTATACAGAGTGTAAAAGCTCGGTTTTCATTGGATAAAAGGATTTTAATTTTAATAACCGGTTCATAACATTGGTGATAAAGTTGTGTCAGTGTTCCAAATGTTGTTAGCTTTAGATTTTGTAGATTTTAGTGGTTAAAATTTTAGTCAATAGTTTTTATTTATATTCTAATTAGAATTAATTTTTAATTCACGTCGTTAGTTTTAACTACGCTTTAAATATAATCATTTTATAAGAGGCCGTTCTACTTTAATTCGGAAATGCAGATGAAAGTAATTTCATTATTTTCTTCAATAATTTAATTTCGCTTTGGCAAGAAGATAAAGACATTGTACGGTGTGCGGTGAACAGAATGTCATAACACTAAGTTCCTGCTTACCTTGCTGTATGTAAGATATAGTGTAAAGCATAAAAAAAATAAACACCTATCTTTTTTTATACGTGCATCTAACATTGTCCTCTCTTCTCTTTTTATATTTAAAGTCTTTTGTTTTTATCAAAGGTTGCCTGTAAGAGATTGCTTGAAGCAATAAGCATATTTGTTTTTATTTATTTCTTTTCTGTGTGCAATAAAGTATAAACTAACTTATTAACACGTCAGTGGAAATAGACCATACATCCATCAGTCAACCAATATGACCACAATTTTATAGTAAAATATACTTTTCTAGATAATTATATTATCTTATATTTTATATATTTTTTATTTATTTTATTACTACCTATACTACCGCATAAACAAAGTAGCGCGCACACACACACACTTTGGCACTATAAACAAAAGAAGTCAATTGAAATTATACCCTCCACGAATAATTCCAGTATTTTCGCGCAAACAATACTTCGTTCCGTTTTCAAGGTATGATGAATAGCCTTATGCATCATATATAAGAATCGATCGAATCTTATTTGAACAAAAATATGATCGAGCGTTCTTTAATATTTAGTCATTGTGCTATAATGACTCTCTATTTTTTTTAGCTTTCACGCTTTATCCCGTATGATAGAGTGGATAGAGATAACACCCCGTTTTCTACGTTTCGAATTCGAGGTATTGTTTATTGAGAGGCAGAATTTGATGACGCGTTTTGTTTAATTAAAACGGAAAAATGAAAATAATTCGATTCTCTCTCGATAATTCGAGTTCTAAAGGTATTACTTGTTGCGTAGTGGAACTCAACGCCGCGCTTTGCCTCATTGTTAGAACAAGGCAATAAAATTAAATTAGCTTTAGCGCTGTATCCCGCACACAGCAGGGTAGGCAGAGGGAACCTGGTGTTAAGATACTCTGTTGACTACTTACCGCCGAATTTGGGAGGCATTGCGTGTAGAGTGGCGGAACTCTACGCCTCGCTTTGCCTCGACACCAGAGCGAAGAAATGAAAATATAAATTTAAATAAATATTTCAGAGGAAATAAAAATATAAAATATTTCATTTCCTTTACTGGGAATCGAAATAACAACCTGGCGTGGATTTGTGCCACTGCGCCACGACTGGCCTCAACCAATTTACATATAAATTCATAAAACCTACCTATCCAAGCCGATACATTTATACTTAATTATTTGTGTCTCGGGTGAATAATTTCCTTTGAGTGCTTCTATTCAGTGATGAAATTTTGGCGGGCTTAGAGAGCATTAGCATTATAAAGCAACACATTGCCAGTTTCGCGAAAATCTTCTTTCCAATTTTATATTGATTACTTTGGATAAAATGAATTATTTTATTCAATCGTTCAGTATATTTTCAATTTGGGAGATGAAAATATATATCTAACTAAGGCAAACCATAGCGGGGCGTTGAGTTCCGCTATTCAACACGCAGTGATTCCAGAATTCGGCGGAAAGTGGGGAACGAAGTGTCTTAACACTAGGTTCCGTCTGCCTACCCTGCTCTGTGCGGGATACAGCGTGAAGTTGAAAAAAAAAATATATTTATATCTACCATAAATTATAATCACTCGTTTATTTAATTGTAGATTAGGCAGAGGGAACCTTATATAAAGACACTCCATTAAATTGCGATCGCAGCTCAACGCCGTATTTTATCTCGTTACCAGAGCGAGGAAAAAACATCATTCCCGCGAGTGAATATCAAACCCACAACCGTCAATTTTAGAGTCAAGCGCTGTGTTGCTGTACCTTGAATTTGAAATTTCATATTATTAATGTATAAGAAAGATTGTACGTCGTATTAAAAGTAAGATTTTTTAAGGCTTTCGCGGTAGATTCACGTGTATTCATCATCCGCGTTATCGGCTTTGCACTCGTGGGTGGATATTTTACCTTGGATTTTTTTACATAAACGACATTCGTTATTTTGAGATCCAAAATTCGTGAAAGAATATTTTTTTCTTTTAGTAAAACTGTATAATAAATATACAAGGCCGTTGTGACGGAGCGACTCAGTAGCGGCTGTAAACGCAACAGTTTGTCTGTAGGTGTGATTCCCACTAAGGAAACTTTATTATTGTCATTTTCTTGCTTTAGAAACAAGACATTATTTGGCGTTATTAACACACAATGTCTTGAATATTGGGCGCGTAATGATGAAAAGAGAGATATGCGGGATACAATACAGCATGGAGATTGAGAAAACAAAACAAAAAATATAATATAGTAAGTGACTAATATTAGTATGTTTATATGTTATGTATTAATTTTCTTTAGCTTTACGCTGTATTACATATAGCAGGGTATGTTAAGGTACACTTCCGTTCCCCCCTTTCCGCCGCGTACAGCGGAACTCAACATCGCACTTGTCCTCGTTACCAGAGCGAGGATTTATTTAATTTACTTGGAGTAGAAATAGAACCCACAACCTGAAGCGTTTACAGTAACTAGCATAAAGTATATAAAATGTATAGTTTCACTTACTGTCACGACACATAAAACACCCTCTCGTATAAATTTTAGCTAAAATATCAGCTTTCCCATTCTTACAGGCGTATGGCTTTGAATACAGCGATTACGCATCGTATTTTTTTTGTACAGCTATTTCTATTTTTTGTTATAATGAAAAAGCTAAAACGATAATTTCGAAGCTTAATTTATATTGTTAAGTAAGTATTATTAAGCGAGTAGATAAGCATAAAATATGTGTGTGTGTGTGTGTGTGTGTTTGTGTATGTGACTTTAAACATTTTACACATTTTGTGCATTATCACATTTTTTTTGTATAAATTTTTGCATTAATAAATTTAACATCTATTCTGTCTAAATAAATAAATACTATATTTTTTTATTTAATAATGAATTTAAGCAAAAATTAAATTCTAATTAGTCATTGATCATGTATTGAACAGGGATAAATATATATTTAATAAGACTGATGAACAGATTTTATGAAATTATAAGGGATGTCTACAATTAAGTTATTTAGATTTTTTTAATCCAAAATTTTACTCATTTCAAATTATTAAACAGTATAATTATCAATAGATTCTATCTTAATTAGCAAAAATGCATAATGTTTATGACAATAAAAGTAAACAAAGCAATAACATTTTATTAAAATATACACTAAATATATACAGTTTAATACAATGTTAAGTAAATATATTATGTTAAGTTAATATAATATTAAGTAAATATTTAAAAAATGTTGAGGAAATGAAATTTTTTTCATTTCAGAAAATTAAAAAGGTATAGCTCTGGTAAGATAAATCACGGCGTTGAGTTCCGCCATTTAACACTCAGTGTCATAAAACAATAAATCTCAGTTTCCGTGGCTACATATGTTAACTGGAGCAGGTTGTAACTTTACACGTTGTGAAAATAGGCCGCCACGTCTGCATTCATTTGCTGGTCCTTATATTCTCTATCGTGCGATAGCGTTTCATATAATAGCTAGTAGGTGTCTATAGATAAGAAATGATAGATATTTTATTTCTATGATAAAGTTTCTAATATTTTGTTAACAGTTTTACTGTAAAATATCTTGTGGGCTTCGGGGCAATGGGACAGCGTCTGACTGTAAATTGAGAAGCTGTAGGTTCGATCCCCCTTCGGAATAATGATATATACATAAATTATTTTTATTTCTCCGCTCTATTAATGTGACAAAGTGTGGCGTTGGGTACTGCCACTCAAAACACAATTCCTCAAACATTGGAGGGTGCGTGAAAAATTGAGTTTTTTTGAGCTAAGTTCCCTTTACCTTCTCTGCTGCACGGCAAAAGCGTGATAATGTATAAATATTATATTTATTTTCATGAAAATTCCTTAATTAAAGCAGTTGACTGATGAACTCACCAAGAACTCTTATTTCAATCTTTGTTTACGACTGCTTGTTGAGTGAAAGATTCCAAATAATATTTTTATTCCTCGAGGGCGGTGATATTTTTTTAGCTTCACGCTGTATCCCGCACATAGCAGGGTAGGTAGAGGCAACGTAGTGTTAAGACACTTCCGTTTCCCATTTTTCTCTGAATTCTAAAGGCATTACGTGTTGAGTGGCGGAACTCAACACTGCGATTTTGCCTTGCCAGATAGAGCTTGATAGAACCAGAAAATGATATGATATGATGATTTATATAAAAGAAATAGCCAGATCAGACGTTTCCTACAACCATTAATATTTTTTTTTGCTTTGCACTGTATACCGCTTCCGCTTCAAGACAGTTCCGTTTTCCACTTTCCGTCGAATTCTGAAGAAAGTGCACTCAAAGCTGATGTTTGCCTCGCTTTATACCAGAGTGAAGAAATGAAAATATTTTCTCGAATGAAACTCACAACCTGTCGCGCTTGAGGTCCCGCGTTTGTGCTCCTACATCACGCCTACTTCTTTGAACGCTTTTATATTTTTTTAATTGGTATATTGTTATGGTAATTTACTAACATCACTTGATGTATGAATATGATAGAGATAGCAATTTTATTTAAAACGAAAATTCTATTATTCTTTATTCAAATAGTCCATTTACAGCTACTCCTGAAATGTCAATTAAATTTTTGAACTTTGTAGTTGACGTGCTCAACGTATGAGTATGAGCTTTTCGAAATATTTATTGCATTGTGCACGTAGGTACTGATTGTATTTTTTTTTATTTCTCATATGAGATATCTATATCTACATGATAGAAGCCAGTAAAATCGACTGGTTGTGGGTTCGATCCCCACTCGAGGCAATTAAATATTTATTAACATTTATATTTTCATTTCTTCGCTCTTTGTCGAGGCAAAACGCGGCGTTGAGTTCCGCCACCCAACACGCAATGTCTCCAGAACTTGGCAGAAAGTGTGGAACAGAGTGTCTTAACACTAGGTTCTCTCTGCCTATACTGCTGTGTGCGGGATACACCGTGAAGCTGATTTTAATTTTTATTCATATGATATAAAAAAGTCGATGACCTGGAGATATGGAGCTGGAGAAAGATGCTCAGGATATAGTGGACAGAATTCCGTGCAAATGTGTCTAAACCGCATTCTTAAGTTTTTTAATCACATCTTCAAGAAGGGATTCACTCAATTATCCACTCCAGAACGGGTCGTAGTGCAAGGCAGAGTAGATAGACCAGAGACCAAGAAATAAGCCGACCTAGTAAAATCAGCTGTAGGAGGCAAATTGCTTGAGTGCACTAAGATCACGACGGACAGAACAAAATGACGAGAGACTGTGGCAAGATAAACACAAGCCAAAAACATGACCACGTTATGGCCACGACCTCTCTGTCAAGAGTGTAATGACTGAGAAAAAATAAAGAAATACCTATACATATACCTATTTACCTATCTAAGAAATTCCGTTTTATGAGACGCTAACCAAGAAACTGTTAAAATATAGGCGGGATCCAATATAACATTTTACGTTTTATTTAAGTTTAAATATAGGTAGGTACTCCGATAAGACATAACGTGGTAGCATACAGGGTGGAAGAGGCAGCGCCCCTTACGGAAACAGCATATAGGGTAAAATATTTCAAACCCATACCTAAAGAAATTAATCAAGATAACAGTTTAGACGTATTTTTTTTTTTCATTTCACGATGTTTATTACCTGTAATACACCTGTAATTCGCGTGACGCAGTTACGCATAGATACCAATAACGTAAACGCATACTACTCCAAAAATATTAGTAAAGGTTAAACAACTTTGAACTTTGCCGCCAATCCTACGACTCGATTTCGGAATGAGGCGTATGCGGTGGTCATTGGTCGTTGTAAGCCACTGTTCTAGCGGTCAAAGCTACCTCCCAAACTAAGAACATGGTATATAATACATTCAAATGGAAGTAACTCAAGAGACCACTTGGGCGTGGCTGAAGTCGCAGATAGAGGCTAGTTTTAATATAAAGGTTAATACCTGAATATTCACAATTCCGCCCTTACCATGTTAATGGGATCAAACGAATATGATATCTAAAGGTATAAATTTTGGTATAGTTCTTAAGTAGCTGACAAAATACATGGTATAGTTTTTAGCTCCACGCTATATTCCATTTATAGCAGTGTAGGTAGTGGTAATCTGCCGTTTCTCGAGGCATGTGTGTTGAGCGGTGGAACTCAACGCCGTTTTATCTCGTTACCAAAGCAAGAAAAAACTAAATATTCAATATTTCCCCCTGAATAGAAATGGAACTAACAGCCGTCGTATTTACAGATTCGTCGTGCTGCAGATTTAAAAAAAAAGTAAACTAAACTATCTGCTGCAGATTTAGATTACTATGAAATAATTTATTTCGCCGAATATCTATTTAAATCCCTAACTATATACATAATATATGTTTATTAGATAAACTTCTATTTTGAAGAAAATATTTAGATGAAACATCTAGATGAAAATTCCCAGAAAGTGCGATATTCAGTACGAAGTCGTACCGAAACCAATTACCGCTTAACAATGTTGTATCTCAACTACAAATATCTATTTCGGGAAACTAGTGTATATGAAATATGTGATAGTTTAACGGGATTTTTATATATTATATAGTTTGCTCTTTATTTTTTTTATGGTTTCACGCTCTATCTCGCATATATCGCGATGAAAGAGAGGCCATTTATTGTCCAGACACTATGTTTCCTTATTTCAGAGGAAAATAGAAATAGATATAGCGTGTTAGACAGTGAAATCCAACGTGAAGTGAGGTGGGTATCGAACCTACAACCATTGTAATGTATTGTTCTTTTATGTTTTACTTGAGATTTTCATTTTTTGTATGCAATTTTAGACGTTTATCTAAATTAAAATGATATCAATATAAAATTATCTTTACGCTGTATCCCGGACACAGTAGGGTAGGCAGAAGGAACTTTGTGTTAAGACACTCCATTCCTAAATTTCTGCAGAAATCTGGAGGCATTGCGTGTTGAGTGCCGGAACTGAACGCCACGCACTGCCTCGACACCAGACCGAAGAAATGAAAATATAAATTTAGATAAATATTTCATGTCCTCAAGTGGGGATCGAGCCCACAACCAATCGATTTTGCAGTCACACTCTTTGCCTCTGCGCCTCAACTGGCCTCACTATTTTTGCGATGATTTTTATCTATTTATCTATATTTCCCATACACCGCCCAATTTTCGAGATATTACTTACTGAATGAAGGGCACAACTCGGTGAAAGAAAGGTAATGAAAATAATTGAATCCCCCGAATAGTAATCGAACCCACACCAACTAATATATACAGTGAATACGACTAAATGTCATAGTAAATCGTAGTATAGCGAGACCGCGTATGACCTAGCCGTCAGAAACGGTAGCGAGCTCACATGTCAGGGAAATAGGCCGCCACGTCTGCATTAATTTTCACGACACCGCCCGTTCGCTGTGTTTGACGTGATATAGTATTTAACATCTTGTATTATAATTATATTAGTTATATATATGTTAAATTAAATTAAATTAAATCAGCTTCACGCTGTATCCCGCACACAGCAGGGTAGGCAGAGGGAACCTAGTGTTAAGATACTCCGCTCCCCACTTTTCGCTGAAATCTGGAGGCATTTCGTGTTGAGTGGCGAAACTTAAAGCCGCGCTTGACACCAGAACGAAGAAATGAAAATATAAATGTTAATAAATATTTCATCTCCTCGAGTGTGGAACTCACAACCAGTTCATTTCATAGTCATTCTTGTGCACAGTGCGACAGTAAACGCTGTAAGTTGTGGATTCAATTTCCACTAGAGGTAATGAAATATTTAATATTTTCTTTTTATTTGCTCTGGTCTGTCAGTCAATGTAGAGAATGTAAGTGCATTAATGGGAACGGAACTCTTTGCTTCTCTGTTATATGCGGTATATAGCGTGAGACTAAAAAAGGAACGTTGGCCATAATATTTCTTATTACATTTATCTATATTTAAAGATCAAAGATATAAAAATTAAAGTAGAGCACATATCTATTGCCAATGTGGTACAGTGCGGCACGAGTTAATCGATGGTGGTGGGTTCGATACCCACCACACTTTACTTTTGATTTCACTAAAATCAAAAAAAAAAAAAAATCAGCTTCACGCTGTATTCCGCACACAGCAGGATAGGCAGAGGGAACCTAGTGTTAAGACACTCCGTTCCCCACTTTCTGCCGAATTCTGGAGGCATTGCGTGTTGAGTGGCAGAACTCAACGCCGCGCTTAACCTCGGCACCAG
>DWQW01012912.1:0-10534 GCA_018249695.1 Heliconius erato demophoon | reverse complement strand
CTGTGGGATACAGCGTGAAGGTGAATAACTCAAAATATAGTATAAGGCCCCCAGACCTACGTCATTGTAGCAAAGTTGAAATTTTGTAGACTATTAGTCTAATATATAGTTAGGACAGTATGCGTACAACGTTTTTAGATGGGCAAAAAATAAGAAATAGAATAACAGTACTTCACTAATAGCTTAAGAGATATATTTGCCTACCCCAAAAAGTATAATAATAAAAAATAATATATTTTTAATACTAAAACTTTTAAATATCATAAAAATTTATCGTTGTCTTTCACCAACAAGTAAGGCGGTACATAAAGACGGGAAAGCCTTAAACACTAGGTTCTCCGTTCTCAGCGCTTTTTCTGCTATGGAAGATAAAGCTTGAAAAACATATCAATGATCTCAAAAGCTTAATTCTTTAGTAAATCAAAATGTAGCGAATCAAAATATAAGTAAATAGTCTAAAAAATATTTTTATGTAAGAAAACTTTACTGTATTTTTTTACAATATAATTTATGAAAATCTTACTACTTGATGTAAATTGCTACATAATTTTCACCGTATAGAGATTTCAGATACGATTTTCATATTGAAGTTTACTTTTGTCTATTTTCATTTTAATTTAAAACTATATAGTTCTTATATTTTCAATACCCATATTCACACAGATTTTAATAACCTATAGCCTATAATCTAAAAAAAAATTTAAGATCAAAAAAGTTAGTCGTACAAAACCAATGTGAGATTTTTTTTTATATCCAATATAAATATCCAATCTATTATAAATGATGATAAAATTAAATTTGTATAAAAAATAAATTATAATATGCATTAAACTGATGGCCATCGTATAATAAGTGGCGCTGTAATTGCTGTCAAGATAACCGCTCAACTCTCGTCCGATAAAAATTAAATAAATTACCATATTTGAATACGGCGTGTGGTTAATGCTTTTATTTAAAAAAAAACTATTTGTTTATTTATTTATTTAGAAGGTCGATTATTAGAATTTCGACGCAGCTTGGCGAGAACACATGGCTTAGTGGTCAGAGCGCCTGGTCGGTTTCCAGGAGGCGCGGGTTCGAGCCCCGCTGCGTTCAAATTTTTATACGTTTTCTAAATAAGTATTTTTCTTTCCTAAGTGTGGAATAACACTTTAAAAATGTATAAAAATATTTACTTAAATTTATATTTCCATTTCTTCGCTCTGGTGTCGAGGCAAAGCGCGGCGTTGAGTTCTACCACTCAACACGCAATGCCTCCTGAATCCGGCTGAAAGTGAGGAGCGAAATGTCTTAACACTAGGTTCCCTCTGCGTACCCTGCTCTGTGCAGGATACAGCGTGAAGCTGATACAATTGTTTTATAATTATAAAATGCCTTACAAGTATTCCTGATTCTGATACTACAAGATTAATTGAGCAACATAAATTTGTCTTAGGGTTATCCAACAAATTGTAACTTAATACGTTTGGTAACATATTAAATATTTACACATAAATTTGCAATAATTTGATCTGCCATCGTTTATTTCTCAAGCGAAGTGATCTGGAGGATCTGGTCCTGTCATGTTTTTAGGACGTTGTGACTAATGTACGGTAAATTTCCCTAGGACTTGATTTATTACTGAGTGCATATTATGTTTCACTTCTAGAATAATTATATATGTTTCTTGGTAAAAGCTAAAATTATATTCTAATTATTTTAATTTTATGGCTTAAAGTAGGCTAACTTCATATGGGATAGTTGAAATATTGCTGATTTCTCTTATTTGTCGCTGGTTTTCATAACACAAGTGAATTTTTTTATTCGATTTTATTAATTAAATAAGTAAAACGTGGTTTTGTACCAAATATTACTTTTTTTATACGGCTACACAGACTAATATTTTACCAGGTACCTACTGTCTGTCTACTTAAGTGAAAATACAAAATATATACTTTTGCAGATAAAAAAAAAATACTTTCTACTCGTGAAATGGCTGTAATAGCACTAAATAAGTAAAGTAAAAAGAAAATGCGTACATCAAAAACCTACAAATCATAAATAAATCAGCTTCACGCTGTATCCCGCACACAGCAGTGCAGGGTAGGCAGAGGGTTAAGATACTCCGTTCCCCACCTGCCGTATTCTGGAGGTATTCCGTGTTGAGTGGCAGAACTTAACGCCGCGATTTGTCTCGATACAGAGCGAAAAAAATGAAAATATAAATTTAAGTAAATATTTCATCTCCTCGGGTGGGGATCGAACTGGCAACCAGTCGGTTTTACAGTCACACCTTGTGTTCCTGCACCACGACTGGCCTCTAAAAACCTACACTCCTAACAAAAACTATGAATGTACAAAAAAATCCCAATAAAACAATGAATACTTTGCCTATATATATGCACTTATATACATATCAACAGCATTCCAACCACTAAACAACAAATATAACTTATCAATCAGAGCAGTAAGGCCCGATAGAGTCGTCACTGGTCTCCACTGGTCACTGTCCGGTTTCCCACGTCGAATTCCATTGTTGACTCGACTCTGGTCCCGATCGATCACTATTACGGATGTGGTCTTATTATATCTTGTTTATTATATTAATTAATATTTATATGACCAAGGCAGCTGTTGTACTCACTGTTTTTGTTTCAGGGTGATCTATGAAATATTTTTTGTTGTGTATTTGGGTTTATATGCTATTATAATTGAGTATTGTACTTGAATTATTTTTTGTTTTTGATATTAGCCAATTAACAGTCTTTCTCTTTAAAATTCGATTTATTTGTTCTAAAGGATGTCAGGTATCAAAATGATATATTTTTAAATCTTTACAGCAGTTTTACATATATACGCTATATGTTTGTTAAGTTCTACTATATTTTCCTACTAAAACTCCATCAAACTCAAAAATCTAGTCTACTAGTTAGTTTTCCTATCTGTTTTCTAATATTAGAAGTACATTTCATAGGCCTTCGTAGCGCAGCAGTAAAGCGTCGGACTATAAATGCGACGGTTTAGGATTCGATTTGCACTCGGAGGAATTAATTATTTTCATTTCCTTACTTTGGTATAAGGCAAGGCGTTAAGTTCCACCACTCAACACGCAATGTCCCAAAAAATGGGCGCTAAAAAAACTCTTTGCTTAAAAATAAAAACTACGAGCTACCATTAACCAAACCCAAATGTTTCACAATATTTCGAAATATTTAACTTTATATGAAGCTACGTCGCGTCGTGTCGTGCAATCTGCGGTTCGAACAGGATGAGCTAATATATTTTACTTTTAGTTTAACTTTGTACTATAAATTTAATATCGTTTAAAAATAATAACAAAATAATTTCAATTTCAATATTATATTTAATTACTATTCAGTAATATAGTATTGTTATACACATATCAAATTTAGGAAGTCATTTACTGTACAGCGGTACGTATAGCGTGACCCTAAAACTGGTGCCTGGAGCTGATGTCGGTTCGTGACCCGCCCTGACCCCGATCTACTAACCAACCGTATTGTCTCTGACGTGGCTTGTGTCACAACTTATGAAATGCAGGCTTGATAGGTACATGAGAGCAGCTTTGCAATTCCCATGTTCGATATACAATCGTATGGACTGTATAGAGGTTAAACTTTATATTTGTTTAATTATTTGAAATGTATAGATTTTTTTAGTTTCACGCTTGTATCCCGCACATGGTTGGGTAGGCAAAGGGAACATGGGAACTTAATGTTAAAACACTCCGTTCTCCAATTTCCGCCGAATTCTGGCGGCATTGTATGTTAAGTGGCGGGACTCAACGCCGTTTGCCTCGTTGCTAGAGCGAGGAAAATAAAAATATTAAATATTTTCTTTTCCTTGAGTGAGAATCGAACCAATAACCTTAAAACGATCGAACCTTTAAGTTAAAGCAATCTGACAACATAATAATAATTACAATCTCGAATTACATTTGTTCGTAGGTTCTGTGGGTAGGAAATAATGGCATATTTGCTAAATTGACGTCTAAAAAAGGCACATGAATAGAACTCTTTTTTGTTTAGCTTCACGTTGGTAGGCAGAAGGAACCTGGTGTTAAGACACTCCGCTTCCCCTTTTTTGCCGAATTCTGCATTGCGTGTGACACTTTGGTGTAATGAAAATATTAAATATTTCATTGCTTCGAGTGGGAACCGAACCCATACCCTTGTGCGCCTGCGCCACGACTAGCACAGAACTAATTAATCTATGGAATTTCCTAATACACGTTGAGACAAAGCAATCAAAAGTGTATTACTCAAGTATAAATGAGCGCATTTGGGCGCCATTGTTTTGGACGTATTAATGATATTAGTGTTGGCCCCCGACCTCGCTCGCGGAGATCGATATCGAAAACCAACCGAAACTTGCGTTACTTTGTAAATGCTTTAAAATTAGCTCAATTGCTTTGCTGTCACAATTAAATGTCATTCCAATCAGGGCAATAAGTGTGGTGCATTTAGTACATAAATTTTTTTTTATTTCCCGCTGTGTTCAGCATATAGCTGGGGAGGATGAGGAAACCTAGTGTCAAGACACTCTGTTCCCCACTTAGTTATGCATGTTACATAAATTAATTTTAAGAAGTTTCGTTGCGATTTTTGCATGGAGATTTATAACAATATAAAATGATTTTTGAAGATATAATTTTATAGGCGAAACAATCGGATATGAGTAGTTAATATCACGCTTTGCCTTGTTAATAGAGCGAATAAATGAAAATCTTAAATAATTCAATTGCCAGAGTGGCAATCGAACCCACAACCGTCGTCATAAAAAGTCACACGCTTGTGCCACTGCGCCACGACAGCCTCTATTGCTAATTATACTAACAACTTCAAATATAATAGATATTTTTGAACTTTTTTCAGAATAATAATAGTACCGTGTCAAAAATTAAATTCCAGCTTCGTGATTGCACGGTCCCGGAAACAAAAGATAACGAAATGTTTACGAACAAATATTTTTTTGTGAAACCATTTTATAAGGGTAACTGTCGTCCATTGAAGAGAGCCATCGTGACCGACGAAACTCCGGTCACGAGCGAACCGTTGACCGAAAACGCAAATGTTTCCACAGTCATGAACATTTCTTATCCTATTAATCTATTAATATTTGAACTACTAGTACTGTAACTTGATGTATGTATGTAAAGTAACTTTTTTCACATAAATTTATAATTATCGTTGACAGAGGAAACGCTACTGACATCACTATTTTCAGAATTAAAAAAAAAAAGATATGAAATTAGGATATATTCTGAAAATAATTATTAAAATATGTACTTATTTCGTATTTCAAGTAACTAAATTTTTATAAAACGATCTCCAGTTGAAAGCGATTAGTAAATAAGAGCCTAAATTTGGAATTAAAACAAAAATTGTATAATGGAGAATCAAAGAGCTAACGCACGATCCGTCGACCTCCGACACGGAAGGCGAGATGTCACGGTCCGATAAAAAATGATCACAATAAGGTCGTGACTTCGAATCCATCCATTCACAGGATACTCTGAGAAAACGGTACGTGCAAGCATTTTCGCGGGGTATCATTCGTTGCGGTCGCCAAGAAAAATGGACCCCATAATATCTTTATTCCTTCTATTTGTTATACGCTTAATGTATCTATCTATAATTTTAGTTTGAGGCACAAGAGAGTGACTGTACACGCGATTGGTTGTGGGTTCGATCCCCACTCCAAGTAAATATATATATTTATTTAAATTAATATTTTCATGTCTTCGCTCTGGTGCCGAGGCACAGCGCGGCGTGGAGTTCCGTCACTCAACACGCATGTCTCCAGAATTCTGCGGAAAATAGAGAACAGAATGTCTTAACTGGGTTCCCTCCGACTAACCTGATGAGTGAGGGATACACTGGCACAGACAGAATATTTATATTATAGTTATTTCCTAGGTCGGGTTAAACAAAAAGCAACATTGGATTGCATCACTTAGCTTTTGTATGTATTTTACCATTTTTGTGTGCCATTGTATGTATTCTAATATTTGAAATGTAAAGAATTCAGTGATGTATGTTACAACATTTTGAAAAACTTTAATAATAACGCATAGTAAATCACTAAATGAGCAGTACTTTCTTAATACGAATCTATATTTTGACACGATAAACACGAGTATTTAGCAAAATAATTTGTAAATTATGCTTTAAATTTCTTTTTAAAATACCACAATACCTCCTATTACACAAACAGAGGAACGGAGTGTCTTAACACTAGGTTCCCTCTGCCAACTCTGCTGTGTGCGGGATACAGCGTGTGCTGATTTACACAAATTATTACTTAAAAAAATATATTATCTAATCTGCCAATACTATATATTGTCCAAAAAAAAGTCACCTTAGTAAAAAAACTAGTTTCACAATTCGCCAATAGATGGCGTTACGGTATGTCTGAATCGCGCTATGGTTTCGTTCTGTTCGAGAATATAAGTAGTTTTGTATCGCGATTTTAAATTTAACTTTGCGCAGAGGCAATATCGTAACCAATGAGGTCAATCCGAGGTGCGATTATTGCTAGTTGAAAACTTTACCAATACCCCGCCGCGTGGTCGTGAAATACCGACCGCTATGGCAATTTTTGTACGGCTGTAAAGGCCTAATAATACTAATATAATGTTTGTTAAAAAAATATTTGTAAAAACAAAAACCCGACTGCATAAAACTATAAAAAAATTTAAACAAGTCCGATAGTTTATTAGGATTAACAGTCGGGACCTCTTTAAATTATGCGGGGTGCCTGGTAAAGATTTTATTGTTTGAAGAATTACTTATACTATAAGTATTACTATAAGTAAGAATTACTTATAGGTCCCGACTGTTAATCCTAATAAACTATTGGACTTGTTTATTTTCTTTTTAGTTTTATGCAGTCGGGGTTTTTGTTTTTACAAATATTTTTTTTATTTTTCACTTTTTTGTTAGAATTCATTATGGTAATCATAATCATGATATACCTTTTTAAAATCCTCGTAGTAAGCTCTTGAATTTGAGACCCATATTGTGGTATTCGAAACAAAAAAAAAATTTTTCACTAAGTCCATTGGCGTCCCCAGCCGCCATGGTTGTTTTTATTTAACGTCACCTATCGAACACTTGGGCTGCTAACACGAATCTAACGATACCTCAATTATGTAAATCCATTCAGCGGTTCTGGAGATATGAGGTAGTAAATAATAATAAATACATACAAGATACGCGCGAAAAACATAACCCCCCTAGCAGTCGGGAAAAAATATATGAATTATAGAAGTAAAATAACATTTAATACTTCTCTAATACTTCATTTTTCGTTTTTATCTGCTGTTGTTATTAACAACAGCAGATAAAAACAACATAATAATTTATAAGTATAACAATTTGTTATACTTATAATAAATAAAAATCAGTTTCACGCTGCATCCCTCACACAGCAGGGTAGGCAGAGGAAACCTAGTGTTAAGAGTTAAGACACACCGTTTCCCACTTTCCGCCAAATTTTGCAGGCGTTATGAGGCGTAAATCATCGCCGCGCTTTGCCTCAACACTAGAGCGAAGAAATGGAAATATAAATTTAAATAAATATTTCATCTCGATTGGGGATCGAACCCACAACAGTTTTACAGTCAAATTCTGTGCCACTGCGCCACGACTGGCCTCTGGATATTAAAAATGTTATAAAGTAACCGTTATTATTTTAATATAAATAAATTTGAAATATATTCGTATATTATAGGAGAATTTATACAATTAACCAAAAAAATGGTCAAATGCGACAAGAACGGAAAGAAACAACTATAATTATAAGTTTATAATGATAATTTTTATGAAAATCTATAAATTATTACTTTTGTTGTTTTTTTTACTTTATTAGCATTATATGATCTTTCTTTGTGCCAAATTTTAGGTCCACAAAAATTATAGGCATGGTGAATTTCATAAAAATGTATAAATAACGATGCGTAAACGCCTATATCTAACGTAATTAAATTACGTTGACGACTTAGAAGCTTTATATTTTCTGTGGTCCAGAATATTTGACATTAATTTCAACTTGATACCTCCACGCGATTTCGAGATAAATGGTCTTGGCAGACGGACAACTGGTTCCGTTTTTACGTTTACGAAATCCTTTACGGAAATACAAGGTACAAATGGAAATCCGTATGTCGTCATGGCGCAGGGGCTCAAGTGTGCGATTGAAAACGCGACGGTTGTGGGTTTGATTCCCGCTTGCAGGGTAAACAGATTTCTTCGCTCTGGTGACGACGCAAAATTGAGTGAGAGTCGAGTCCAACCACTCATTCGCATTCCGGCGGAAACTGGTTAACGGAAGTGTCTTAACACTGGATTGCCAGTTTCTCTCTTCCTACCCTGCTATGTGCGGGATTCAGCGAAACTCCAAAAAAATATGGTGCAGTATGCTTATTTATACCTTTTTTAGCCTAAGTCTTCCTAGCCTTGTCAATTTGACAAATGTTTTTATTAGAAAACAATAATACTAATAATATTATGAATATGAAAGTTTAGTTAAAATAAATTCTTATTATCTATGACATGTAAAAAAAAAACAAAAAAAAAAGCTTCCTAATCACCTAATAAAAATCAAAGTTAATAAAATTTAATAAGTGACCGTGTCAAAAGGGATAGTGACAAAACTGAGCACTACAGATTACGACTGATCCAGATTTAATAATGTCACACAGATTTGACATTTACAGACTGTTGTGAAAGTTCTGCCTTATTGAGTGGAATCGATTGATCCGATAATCGCATTATCGATTCACGGGGGGTCCCGGGTTCGAACAAAGTGGGCTCAGTATACGGATTTAATATGGAGATTAATTAGAAGATTTTGTTTTATTAATTTTAATATGACGTTTCTCTATTATTTAGTTTTTAAAAATAGTAGTTTTTAAATAAAAATTCCGTATTAGTGATAAATTTTACGTATTTCACTATATATTCTTTAAATCAGCTTCACGCTGTATCCCACACGCAACAGGGTAGGCAGAGGGAACCTAGTGTTAAGACACTCCGTTCCCCGTCCCCCCGTTTTATTAAAAAAAATACCGAATTAGTGGCAAACTTTACATATTTCACTATATATTCTTTAATATATTGGAATTTGATATTTTAAAATTTAAAGGAGCTGCCTCTGGCTGCTTACGTTGTGTAATATGTCAACATTATACCATCGGCGTTTCAAAACCTAAATCAATCACTGCTAAGTGCTTCAATCGTCAAATGTAAGGACTCGATCACGATCGAAAGCCGGATACGTATCTGATATGTTGGAAATATTATAATAATCATATACATACGTAATATAGTTAATTTACATGAATAAAATTCTGGTAAATTTATAATAAATTAAGTCAGTTTCATGCTGTATCCCCTACACAGCAGGGTAGGCAGGGGGAACCTAATGTTAAGACACTCCGTTCTCCACTTTCCACCGAGTTATGGAGGCAACGTATGTTAAGTGGCGGAACTCAACGAAGCGAAAAATGTAAATAATTACCTTAAAAAATAAATAAATAAACGGAACATTTATGATAAATATTGATATTTATTATTATATCTTATTTTTTATAGCTTTGTTTATAACACGCACATAGCAGGGTAAAAGAAACTTCGGAGTCTAGTGTATAGACGGTCTATTCCCATTAAGACATTTCCGTACTCCTCTTTCCGTCGAATTCTGGAAGCATTGCGTGTTGAGAGCAAGGAAAGAGAGAGAGAGAGAGTTACCAGAGCAAGGAAATTAAAATATTTAATATTTGATTTCCTCGAGTGGAAATCGAATTAAAATCGAGTTTTCAGTCGCACGCTTGTGCCCCTGCGCCACGACTCGCTTCATTATATAACAATAATAAGAATAGGACAGGGGTTACTAACAAAGAAAAATAATATAGACGCGGCAGCTGATGTCATCGCTTTCAATAAAAAGAAGCGGCACATTTTTAAGCAAAGAATCCTACTTTAATAAATATATAATAATAAAATCGATACTGTTGTCAAAATACTGTAATAAGATAACAGTATCACAAGTTTACGATACGTTAAATAAGAAATAACAGCATTATCTCGGTATTAAGTTATAAAATGTAAAAATATATTGAAGCTAAGTGTCCGCGTAAAGCAGGGGTTCCCAACTTTTTCTTGATCAAGGACCACTTTTATATCATTCTTAGTAGCAGGGACCACTATGCATGTAGGTATAATAAAAATTACCTGTGATAATCAAACAAAAACTTCGACTCACCATCCTCAGTCACAAAATTAAAATCGTTATACCATATTTAGGCTTCTACGGACCATTAGTGGTCCGCGGACCACTGGTTGGGAACCAGTGGTGGTAAAGGGATACTGGGTAAATATAAAGTTACTCAAAGATTGACCGCACTGTTATACCCGGACCCTGCAAGTATATTTGCGGATCCCTAGACTGACGCTGCCGCGTCAGCAATATTGCCGTATGCTTTAATATTATAATTACTTATTACTTTCAGTCTCCATCCCATTGTCCTAGA
>DWQW01012911.1:0-10535 GCA_018249695.1 Heliconius erato demophoon | reverse complement strand
CGCGGCGTTGAGTTCTGCCACTCAACACGCAATGCCTCCAGAATTCGGCAGAAAGTGGGGAACGGAGTGTCTTAACACTAGGTTCCCTCTGCCTACCCTGCTGTGTGCGGGATACAGCGTGAAGCGATTTTTTTTTTTATTTTTTTATAATCAATTAGATATATAATATAGATATCAAAATTAAGGAGGACTTATTATTCTATAGAACTTCAGAAGTTATTTCATATAAATGTATTATTTCAGATAAACTTAGCAAACTCTGAGCGTCTCGTTGGGTCGTGGTGGTTCATAAATCAATCTCTGATATGCAAGGAGTTGACAGACCAGCAGACGTTGACAGGTCCCCACATTGTATGTCATAGGATATACAGGCGCCAGCAATGAGATCCACTGTCTCGCTGTGCGAATGAAGAGTGCAGTCTATTACTTAGATATACATATAAATTTCTATTATAAAATCCAAAAGCAGTGTGACACAAACCAATTTTTTATAGAACAGGTAAATCGTATATCCTTACATCCATTAACATTTTGGGTGTAACACCGTAACTAAATATAAGAAATAAAGACATGTAAATATTTAAGCCAGTCCTGGCTCAGTGGCACAAATTGTGACTGTAAAATCGAGTGGTTGTGGGTTCGATCCCGACTCGGAGAAATGAAATATTAATTTACATTTATATTCTCATTTTTTCGCTCTGGTGTCAAGACAAAAAGCGCGGTGTTGAGCATTGCCTCCAGAACTCGGCGGAAATTGGGGAACGAAGTGTCTTAACACTAGGTAGGTTCCCTCTGCCTACCCTGATGTGTGCGGGATACAGCGTGAAGCTGTAAATATTTAAATATAATTAGGTCAAGATCTTATTGTATGAATCTGCAGGTATCTGTTTTTTTAATGAAACTTATTTTTAAATCAAATCAAATTAAATCTTATTCTTTTTTTAACACTATATTGGTTGCTTGTAAAATAACTGCTACAAGTACAGGTTGCCGTCATTTGAAATATTTTTTCCGGTTTACTATGAAAATAGAAAAAGAATGCCTTATGATTTTAATCATATTAAGGACATACAGAAAATTATGTAAAGATGAAATCATACTTGTTTTTCAAATGAAGTAATGTAATCACGATATTGAGTCTTTGCTGAATATGTTTACTTGAATATAACGACTACATTATTTAATTAAATAAATGTTTAGAAATATTATTCTAATAAATATTAAATCTATTGTGGTTCCTTAATAGAATGAAGGGTGCAAATAAAGCGGGGTTTTTTTATTAATTAAGAAAATATGTGTCTATTTTTTTATACTATACGAAAAACTGTTACGGAAATTTTATTTTAATAAGCCCTCTTTCTTCGTCGTCCACTTGTTTGCTTTGACAACGGTTGCTGCATTTTTTTTTTGTAAAGTGCGAGTTGGATTGGCCCAGCGAAGGTTCCGTACCAATATCATGATTATAACTCTACTATTTAAAAGTTAACAGGCTCAAAGTTGCGGTTCTATGCACTTATTTTGTATAAAAGAATCTATTAATATCATATTTTTTTTTCTTTTATAGGTATGTCTTTTAATTTCAATCTTTAACATTTCTTTATTTTTACTTTAAATTGCCAAGTTGCCCATTTCTTACCAATTTCATAATTATAAGTCTACTGGAAGTATCTAATAGGTTTTTGATGACAACAAATTCAAAGGGCGGACGAACAAACAGACAACAAATTAATCTTAAAAAGAAAACAAAACTCAACAAAAGCAATTAACCAACAACACATTTAAAACGACATTAGCATATTTGTACAATTACGTACGAGTGCTATATAAATAGTCGCCGCCGGAAGCGCGCCGTGTATTTCGAGCGTTTGATCTTAACCAGAGCTAACTGACCTATACCACCTATACCTACTACTGGCTGTTTTGTTTAACTTGCGTTTTGAATATTTATTTATTTTAATAATACCGTCGCTTTTGACTTTTGCATATACAAATAAATATAAATAAATAAATCAGCTTCAGGCTGTATCCCACACACAGCAGGGAAGGCAGAGGGAACCTAGTGTTAAGACACTCCGTTCCCCAGTTTCCGCCAAGTTTAGGAAGCATTGCGTGTTAAGTGGCGTAACTCAACGCCGAATATACATTAAATATACAAAAATTATATTATATTACAGGTAATAACATTTTAATTCACCCACTCCAGGAAATGAAATATTTATTTAAATTTATATTTCCGTTTCTTCGGCAAAGCGAAGACTTAAAATAATTAAATTTAAAAACGAGGCAAAGCGCGGCTTACAGTTCCGCCACTCAACATACAATGCGTCCAAAATTCGGCGGTAAGTGGGAGACGGAGTGTCTTATCACTATGTTTCTCCTGCCTACCCTACTGCGTGCGGGATACAGCGTGAAGCTGATTTGATTTTTAATTTATCGCTGTTTCTAGATGGAAGATATAAGAGAAAGTCTATTATTAGATATGTATCAATGTAAAAGAATTACCTTGTCTGTGCGTTTGTGCACGCTAATCTCAGAGACGGCTTGACTGATTTAAATACAGTTTTCACAATTATATTTTAGCAAACTTCTGTTAACATTTAGCGTTTATTTTATTTAAATCGGTTCATAATTAGTTATATCAATATAAAGTATTTTGTTCGTCGAAATTTATACAAAATCCTTATTATTTATTTTATTGAATTAGCTTAACTTTAATTTGCAATGTGTGAAATATATTCTAGTTTTATTAGTTTAGTCGTGTTACAACCAAAAACCTCCATTTTATATGATTATAAAAACACCAAAGTCAAGAAATGAAAATGATTTATTTATCTGAGTGGGAATCGAGCCAGTCAGCAGTCCTGCTGTGCCACGACCGCCACTACGACGGAAGTCCGGTTTAGGTAACACAAAATAAAGCATAATGAGAAAACAAAATATATTTTTTTTCTATAAATCCTACGATGGTTAAAATGTTTGTAGCTTTATAGTAACTAGAATAATTTGTAGATATTTTATTGTTATGCTTATTTTTATTTGTGTTGAAATTTAAAATATTGATGTTGTTACTGTAACCTATTTAAGAATATGCACCAATCAAATTCAAGCCCATCACTGAAAATCGCATTAAAATCGGAGCAATAGTTTTGGAGATAAATGGTAACATTGGTTTGCACAAACATACACACAAAAACGTGAAATGCACTTACCGTCTACGTTCCTTCGTGGGTTAAAAATGAAATAAACGCGTGAAAAACCACGAAAAAACATTGGTTTTAGAAGATATTATGATACGTTATACAAATGCACTACAATCTACATTCACATGTATGTATGTATGTCGGTACATTTTCGCTGATTATACTCGCAACTCGGCATTTTGCCGCATTTTAAAATTTTAAGTTTTTTCCCCTATTAAAATGATATGGGCGGTGTTTTAAAATAATTCGTGTGCATTTTAGTTTTTTAATGTCGAAATATTTCTAGTATTAAATATTAAGAATGAGTGACGGTTGTGGGTTCGATTCTTACTCGGGAGAGACAAATATTTAATATTTTCTTGTCTTCGCCCTGACAGCGTAGCAAAATCGCGGCGTTGAGTTCCGCAACTCGACACGCGATGCATCAAGAATTCGGCGGAAAGTGGAGAACTTAATACTAGGTTTCCAGATATCATCTGTCTAAATCTTAGCGTATTTCCTACAAACAGAGCGTCAACACAAAGATACCGTCAACGTCATTCACAAATATTTAAATCGATTTTTTTAAGCTTCGCGCTGTTCTCCGCTAATAGCGGGTTAAGCAGAAGGAACATGTTAACCTAGTGTTCAGACTCTCCGATCAAATTAAGACACTTCCTTTTCCCACTTTCCGCGCAATTCTGAAGGCATTGCGTGTAGAGTGGTGGAACTCAACGCTGCGCGTTACCTTCTTATCGTCACGAGGGGGAGGAAAAGAAAATATTCAATATTTCACTTCCACCAGGCGGAACCCACAACCTGTCGCGTTTACAGCCACACATTTGCGCTACGCCACGACTGGCCTCAATCTTTTGAATTAAAATTACAATATTTAATCAAAAAATACGTTGAGATATGTGCAATAACATCATTCTTTAATAAAATATTTTACGTAACAATAATCCTTTCAGATGTAATTATAATGAAAGAAGCTTTTAGTTGATTATTTAATACTATACATAGATGTATGAAGCCCGTCGTGGCGCAGTGGCACAAGCGTGCGACTATAAACGCGACAGGTTGAGGGTTCGATTCTCACTCTAGGAAATTACATATTGAATATATTTATTTCCTCGCTCTGGTAACGAGGCAAAGCGCGGCGTTGTGTTTCGCCACTGAACACACAGTTTCCCCACCATCCGGTGGAAAGTGGGGAATGGAAATGTCTTAATGGGAACAGAGTGGCTTCACGGTAGGTTTCCAGGTTGCCTTTGCCTACCATGGTATGTGCGAGATACAGCGAGAAGTTAAAAAAAAAGGGAGACGCACGCCGCCTTCGCAGAGCAGTGTCTACACCAATAAACGCTTTGGTAGTGGGTTCCATACTGACTAAGGGAAATGATAATTTAATTTCTCCGTTCTAAAGAAACAAGGCGTTGAGCAGAAAAAGGACGAAAATGTTGAACAAAGTAGTCCTAACTACAACGAAAGATGCAGTAAAAGCTTACAATGAAATGATAAAATAGTAAACTAAAAAATTGCAATTGAGTTACTTAATGCAAATTAATTACTTATGTGATTTCTTAGTTAGAACTAGACCAAATTAAAATGGGACCACACGGGAAGTACCAGTTTTCAAAGAATAAAAGAATAATCAAAATCACTCCACCCAATCCAAAGTTCTGAGGTAACAAATATAAAAAAACACACACACCTCCTTTTACAGAAGTTGGTTAAAAACGAAAAGTTATTAGTTAATTTTATAACGCATTCCTATAGACAAACACATTAAGATATTCTAGATAAATATGTATATAGTAAACACGGCGCGTATTAGTCCTTCCAAGTGGAAACTTTAGCGTTAACATACAGTTTTTAGCTGTCGACCTAGTAATGAGATTTTAGAAAAGCCATTTTAAGTATACATTATGTATTCATATTTATATTTTAGTAAGTTTTGTATTTTGGGTTCGATTCCCGCTCTAAGAAATGAAATATATACATTTCTTCGTTCTGGTAACGAGGCAAAGCGCGGCGTGGATTTCCGCCACTAGATGATTTCTGCCACTCAATGCCTAAAGAATTTGGCGGAAAACGGGTAACGGAGTGTTTTGACATTAGGTTCCCTCTGTCTACTCTGCTGTGTGCGGGATACAGCGTGACGCTAAAAAAAATCAATGCATCCATATTAGCAAAATATTATTGGTAACAACTGTAATATTTATAGTTTTTATAATTATCCTCACAGAAACGTTCCGCTTCAAAATTACAATATTGTTTCATTTGAAAAAAAAAAAAAATTTGCTTCTTAAAAACCCAGTGAAAGTGATGCTCCAGACGGTTCTTTAGTAAAAGTTAAAAAATGAGGGTAGAATTTAAAATATTCAAAACGCTAATTCAAGCAAGTTGAGTTTTAAGCAAAAATTAAGCGCCGCTCATCACTAGCAAGGCACGGTGCTTGTGAATTCTTAAAGAGACTCTTTTAAAATATGCCTCTGAAGATGAAATTTACTGTGGAATTTTGATGAACATTCTACTTTTATGTTTCTTGACGTTGTTCTGGAAAGAAAATAGAGGTAGAACACTGCTTAGTTCTTATTTTAATCAGAAGATGTATGAATATTTTCTTATTTTGATTTTTATGCTGTTTTACGCATATAGTAGGGAAGGCATAGGAACCTAGTGTTAAAACACTCCGCTGTCTACTTTCATCAAGCTCTCGAGGCATTGCGTGTTGAATGGCGAAACTCAATTCAATCTTGTTATCAGAGCAAAGAAATTAAAATATTAAATGTTTCATTCCCCCCAAGTAAGAATCAAACCCACAACCAAGCGACGTGTGTATCTATTTACCAACACATCTACTATATTTACCTACAAAAAATTTACATGACAAAACTGAACCCACAACCACCGCATTTAGATACTTACTATCAAAACCATGGCAACAAATACCTATATTATATATTGCTTATTTGTACATATATGGCAACATTTAATACTCTACGTCAATCCTCTTTCGAGGAATCATCAACAATCAAGATTAAGAAGCCAAGTGTCGATCCCCTCCTACGGTTCCGGTTCCTCGCACACCCTACGGAATGACTATCCCAAGAACCCTATCACCCCACTGTATCTGTAAGTTTGAACGTTTGTGTTTGTTTGTATGTGTGTAGATAATTACGAAACTATTTCTATACTGTTAATTGTATGGAGAAGGGAGAAGATTAAGTTAAGCTTGTAGGTTTTAAAGTTAAATGTAAGATATGTTGTTTCTTAATGTGAAATTGAGGCACAGTGGGGCTGTTTCTGGCTGTTAAAGCGACTGTTGTATTGGATTCGATTCCCACTAGAGGAAACGTTCATATTATAAGTAAAATATCTTATTTTCTTTATTCTAGTAGATCAAGTGCGGTGTTCAGTTTCAACATTACAATACACAAAATCCCAAAATTTATATAGTAAAAAAAGGGTATTTTTATATTCTTCGTACTTTTCCAATTATCTTATTTCCTTAAGGTTAACAATTACTATAAAATAAAAAAAAATACAGTATTTAAACATATAAAAGTGCAAAAAAACCAAAACCGACTTTCCGGGACGATATTAGGTCGTTCCTTAGCGTTTCACTCGCAAGTTCCTTTTATAGCCGGTTTAATTATATGCCGTAAAAAGTGTTTAGTATGAAAGCGGTGTAAACGAGCTGAGAGGTCGTGGCTGGAGGGCCCTCGTGGAGACGTCAACCTAGACTCGTAGCAATGCATAAAATATTGGTGTGTATGGCCTCTAGTGTTCGCATTTTGCCTTTTGCCTCTTTAGATTTTTTAGTTTTTGCACGGTTTTTTGAGTAACTTGAAGATTTTTACGAGTTATGGATGTAGGTTGAAATGTGGGTCGTGGTTTTTGGAAAATAGGTCGGCCAAGTGCGAGTTGGACTCGACTACCAATTTCAGGATTGTAGGGGAAATATAACTTATGAAAGTTGACAAAGTTATGTGTCGGACCAATGCACTCCTTTTACAAATATAACATTGTAAGGAAAAAGAAAGTTGACTTAGAATCTTGATTTTTTCGTGCTTTAAGGTAACGTAGACCTGAATGTTAAATATTGATTTCATCTTGATATCTCCACTTGATCTCGAGATAAATGCTCCTGACGGACGGACAACAAAGTGATCCTGATATCCTCGAGCTTTTTCTTAAATTCAGACACTGATTCACCTGATGCCTTACTAGTAGTACGTAACCCTAAAAATCTTTTTTAAAAGAACCTTTTAAAATAACACTAGCAATAGTATTACATAAATAAGTAATATACAAAAATAGTTTCTCAATATTAATACCTTATACTATACATACTCATCTTTATCAGTATACTATAGTGTTTTAGGCGACAAGTCCCCCATTTTAATATGTAAAAGGTAATCTACATACTGTAATCCGTTGTTATCCAGCCCGCAGTACTTGGAACCTACTCGTATGTATATATATAGACATAGACGTTTGCATAACGTATAAAACTTACAACATTATACTAAGGCTGCCTATTAAATGTTTTGTTTTAGGATATTTCTTCACTTCACTTTTGGTAATGTACTGTAAAACAGAACTTACAAAACAGATGTAAATAGGTAATCACAATGATATAAATATAACATAACCCAAAAATAATTAACAATTAATAAATAAACAATATTAATTTAATATTTATTTTTATTTATTGGATTAATTATTTTTTTGATTAGTTTATCCAAGTTAAAAATTAGAATTTTTATCGGGTAGTTTCTATACCGGCATCAAAATTAATAAATCAAATAAATCAAATTCACGATGTATCCCGCACACATCAGGGTAGGCATAAGGAACCTAGTGTTGAGACACTCCGTTCTCCACTTTCCGCCGAGTTCTGGAGACATTGCGTATTGTGTGGCGGATCTCAACGCCGCACTGCATCAAATCAAATTTTAACTTTTTAGGAAACCTAAAAAAAATCAACTCAAGCTCTGACGAACTACGCTCTACGTTCTCATCGAGGTACATCAAAATTCTTATATATAATGTTACAACTTATTGTTGTTATCATCTATCTCTATGGGGATTGCTTAGAATTATTGCTAGAGACAATGCTATGCAATGCTTTTAAATATATTTTTTTACATTTTTAAAATATTATTGCACTTATAAAAACAAATAGAATGTAGCGGGATTTAATCGCGCGCCTCTTGGAAACCGTTCAAGCGCTCTGACCAACTAAGCCATAGTCAATTTTTATGTGTTTTCTAAAAAGTATTTGTCTTTCCTAAGTGTAGATAACACTTTAAAAATGGATAAAATAGACAATTTGTTCGGTACAAACATACATTAATATATTTATTTACACATTTATTAAATGTCTGTATGAATTTTAAACGAAATGACATTACAGTTCTAAGGAATGAATGATAAATCAAAATCGTCTAATATCGATTTGAGGCAAACTCTTTTCCTTTTCGAAGTCGATTTAAAATTGTATTATTTATTATTTGTTATATATTTTTTTGTTGATGTTATTTTTTGCTGTGACGTTGATTGAGTAAGTGAGCTATTGTAATGATATTTATTTGTATGTGTTTGTTAGTTAAATTTAAGAGAGACTACATTTTTTATTTTTATTTAACATCTTCTAACACTACATATGAATATGATTCGTATCCTTTTTTCCCCTACGGTTATAATTTTTTTTTTTACAATTTAAACTATTTGCTTTAAACCTACAGTTAAATTATGCCTAAATGAGGTTTTTTTTCATGTCTTACTTACTAATGTTGCAAAGCCTAAGAGTTTGTTTGGTTAAACGTGTTAATCGAGTTTTCCAAAGCTATCAAAAACTATCGATTCGAATTGATAAAATCTTAAAAATTATAAAATTATATTTTTTTGTTGTAAGTAAGTAGAGGCAACGTAGAGTTAAGACACTCGTCCCCGAGTTGCGATTGAACCAATAACCACTGCGTTCAGTCAGACGTTGGCACTGCGCCACAAAGGCTTTGACGGCTTCTCGCATTTTACATACAATTATTATGCCAAGGTTAAAAAAGGTGGGTATATTTTGTAAAAGCCTTCAGAAATTTGTATAACTTCGATTACAAGTCGCGACTCCGAAGTTCTACGTGATGTGATTGCCCGATGGAGATTCAATAATCTGCGTTACGAATAATAATTTATATTTGGCAATATATATCTATATCTATCTGAAATATTTACTTAAATTTATATTTCCATTTCTTCGCTCTGGTGTCGAGGCAAAGCGCGGCGTTGAGTTCTGCCACTTAACACGCAATGCCTCCAGAATTGTCTTGTGTCTTTCACTAGGTTCCCTCTGCTGTGTGCGGGATACAGCGTGAAGCTGATTTTGATTTTATCTATATCTATATTTGTAACAGCATTATTTTTTGTAGTGTTTTACCCACAATATTGAAAGACAAATATTAAGAAACGTATAGAATATTTAACGTAGCGGAATCAAACTTACGCCTTTTGGTAATCGTCTCTTCATTTGTTTTCTATTGTATAATATAATTAGAGAAATTAGTTGGAGAAATCTCTCTTACTACATTCAATTCAGACGCACTTCAGAACAGCAACACGCACTTCAGAATTCGGCGTAAAGTGGGGAACGGAGTGTCTTAACACTAAATTACCAGGTGCTCTGTGCCTACGCTGCTCCGGAATACATCGTGAAGCTTAAAAAAATTGACTTAGACGCCATGATTGTGGTTATAAATTCATTATTAATATTTGTGTTTAATACTTAAGTTTAAAGTTTGATGTTTGACGATATTTTTTCATCAGAGTAACGGAGAAACAAATCACTAAGTCCTCTTTGTCTGTACCGATTCTCTAGTAATGAGAAAAATGAAAATATCTACAATGAAGACAATAATAAAAATATTATGACAAGTTCAGACATGTCCAGCGAAGCCAAACATCTCAAGATGGTAATCAAAGTGCCCTCCGTCTAAGATCTTGCAGTTCACTGACCTGAGGGAATATTCTGAGGGATGGGGGATGCAGTGAGTGCTCTCTTCATATAAATTATCTTTAGCTTTTCATTTTATTTATTCATGTGTATTTTTAAGTGGTATAGAGTGGTTTGAATATACTTATTTAAAATGATTTTAGTGAACAAATTCTAACGCGGCGTTGAGTTCCCCTACTCCACAAGTATTATTATATTTTACAATTTTATATTTGAGGCCGGTCGTGGCGCAGCGGCACGAGGTGTGACTGCAAAACCGACCGGCTGTGGGTTCGATCCCCACTCGAGGAGATGAAATATTTACTTAAATTTATATTTCCATTTCTTCGCTCTGGTGT
>DWQW01012910.1:0-10535 GCA_018249695.1 Heliconius erato demophoon | reverse complement strand
TCATTATATCGTGATTTATTATGCTGTTGTGTCGTGGTTAATGGCTTGTGGTGAATATATTCTATTAGGACTAATGCGTTAAATTGTGTTTTGATTGATATGTTCCTTTTTATATGGCTGAGTGTGTAGTTGAGTGATTGGGTGGGGAGGTAGTGGATTCGATTTTCAGTCAATCGATTAGAACAGCTTTAAGCTTTTTCTGGTTTAACAGGGTAGGTTTAGGGAGCCTAGGTTTAAAACACTCCGTTACTCACGCAGCGCTCAACTTTCGAGAGATTGCGTATTGAGTGGCGGAACTTAACGTCGTGTTTTGTCTACTAGAGCGGGATAGTAAACACAAATATTATTATTTTCATAAATAGGGATTGACCTCACAATAATCGCATTGAAAGTCAGATGGAGCGATTCGATAGCTTAAATAAATAGCATTGCTTAAACGTTAAAGTATTATTTTACATTTTTTGTGATCTATGCTCAGATAAGATCAGTGATAATTTGGTCTCATCTCTATACTAGTGCTCACTCTCTCTCTTTTTGTCTTTACGTCTGTATTTGAGATATTTAGTGGTGGAACTTCGTTTTATTTGTTGACTGTCGTCCCTTATTCGTATCAAGGCAGAACATAAAAGTTATTTGAACATAATCATTCCCTCAAGTGGGAATCAAAGTTACAGCAATCGGATGCTGTGCCACTGTGCCATGACAGGCCCCAATATTTTTTTATTTAGTTTAGTATTTAGTACGTAAAATATTTAAAATATTTACATTCATGTCACGAAATTCCACATGAATTAATATAAAAAGAGAACATCGTACAAAAAAAATTGGCAGTTTGAACTGTAGTTTTTTTTTTACTTTTACAAAGCCAGCTCAAAGCTTCAGTTCAAAGCGGGATTAAATCCTACTTTCGAAATTTTCATACGTTTTATATGTTTATTTACAATCTTTTACTGTAACTTTAAAATGTTATAAATGATTTAAAAAATTGCATTTGATTTCGTTAAAGTAAATATGTTCATAGTAAAATATGTAGTATTCTGTAAAAATCTTTTTATAAATATAGAAAATGCTAAAAAAAAAATAGCGGAGTATATAGAATTGAAGGTTTTTCGCAGCATTGAGTATAAAGTGGTGGAACTTAACGCCACGTTTCGTGAGAATATGAAAATAATATATCCCCCGGAGTGGGAATCGAACCCACAACCTTTCGTTTGCTGAGACGCTGTATCCTTCCTTGTGTTCACTTAAACGTACACAACTCAGCAATACCCACTAATTGCTTATTCATCTTCTATTTAGAATTGTAAATAGTTAATTATCAATTAAAATACTAATCAAGAAACGTTTCTCTAATTTAGTATTTATAGAAATCGTGGCCGCGGGTTAACGAAGTAGGCAAAGTGGAGTTTGATCGCGTCGGTAATAATTTATATTAACATGCGATTTTTTATTTTTTTTTAGATTCACGCTGTATCCCGCACATAGGGTAGGCGGAGGGAATTTAGGAATCTGTTGTGCTGCTGTGTTACGACTCTCCGTGCTCATCAAGACATTTCCGCTACTCCAGTGGCAGAATGCAAATCCACGCTTTGCCTCATTACTAAGGCGAGAAATTTTATTAGGATGAATGGGTATCAAACCCATAGCAGTGGCGCTTACAGTCGTACACTTCGTTTTTTTCTCCTCCTGGGAAGTTTAAGGGAATATTCTTGAACACAACAAAGTTACTAGTTTAGTAATAATGAAAAACATTTTAGTATCTCAGATTGTCAATATTGAAATGCTATTACGATTAGGTTCTCAGGTTACTTAATGCATAATATCCTATTTAATTAACTATGGTATCGTTTAAACAAGTAACTAACTCTAAAATATTTATAGCGAGGTGTGAATTATTTATGTTTATTTTTACACTGCTAAGGTGCTACCTGACTTGGAGTGCTAGTAAATCTATCTGGTCATTTACGAACTTACTGTTTATTGGTTTTCTTAATAGCGCTTAAAGGTGATAAGAATTCATCGATTTAATAGTTATTTTGTTTGTATAGTTTATTCGTTTATTTAAATATATCTCAAAAATTTGTTCAGTCACTTCAGTCCCCAATTTTTGAGATATTGCATCTTAAGTGCCAAAATTCACCGTCGATCGAAAAAAGGAACTTAAAGCTAGGAAATGAAAATAGTTCATTCTAAGAGTTGAAATCGAACCCACAATTGTTGCGTTACAGTTAGACGCTGTGCCGCTACGTATATTTCATGTTCAGTTTTTCTATAACAGTAGAGATGGCGAAATATATATGAGGATATATTAATACGATACCCACGCCATAAATTGTTAATAAATGAAACATAATGTATCTGCGTCTGATTTGAGTAGTTACTATTATAATTCTTAGATATAAAAGTAATAAAGCCTAATATATCTTGCTAACATATTCCATTTTATATTTAAGTAAGTTTATATTTAAGTATCAGAAAAACTGAGGTCAGTCGTGGCGCAGCGGCACGAAGTGTGACTGTAAAACCGACTGGTTGTGGGTTTGATCCCCACTCCAGGAGGTGGAATATTTACTTAAATTTATATTTCCATTTCTTCGCTCTGGTGTCGAGGGTAAGCGCGGCGTTGAGTTCTGCCACTCAACACGCAATGTCTCCCGAATTCGGCAGAAAGTGGGGAACGGAATGTCTTAACACTAGGTTCCCTTTGCCTACCCTGCTGTGTGCGGGATACAGCGTGAAGCTGATTTATTTATTAGAAAAACTAGCAAACCGCGATACCCAAAAAAATTCGTGGCGATTTTCTATACTTCCCTCCGACTTCAATTAATAAATTACATCACTAGCATACAGAAGTTTACTTATTAATCCCCGTCCACTTCCGGCCAGGGCCCAACATTTTTCACTCTGGTGCCTCATAAATCGAGTGGTGATCGGACCCTCGTCCCGAAGTGTCACCTTGTACTTAATCACCACATAAAACTCCTTTATTTATTTGTTTTCCTCTCACATTATTATAGTAACCGTTATCTGTTAGGATTGTCGATAATTAATGTATGGGGAAATATATAAGGACAATATCTGGTGTTTATGAGTGGTTTGTGGCGATTATTTTCTACTAGCTTTTCCCTGCGGCTTCGCCCGCGCGGTTTGAACAAAGTATCTAAGAGTATCTACGTAATACGGAACGAAAATTCTTTCTCATTTTTGTAACATTTTTATTTTTTATTCCGTTTCTATTAATTGTAGCGTGGTGTAATATAGCCTTCCTTAATAAATGGACTATCCAGTAGTTTTTGAGATCAGCGCGTGCAATCAAACAAATTTATCAGCCTTATAATCAACTCTGAGCAAAAAAAAGGAATATAGGGATTTATTTATAATTTCGTTTTTCATAATTATTTTATTAAATTATATTGAGATATTGCATATTTCTTTATAATGTAGTCTAAATTTCGGATAAAGAAAACAATTTGAAACATAAATTTATTTATAAAAAGTTTAAAAAAAGAAAATTAGAGGAAATATTTTGGAAATATACAATTAACGAAAAATTAAAATACAATTAATGAATAAATCTGGTATAATACTTTAATAAATATGAAAAAATATATATATTATTAACTGTTACCTTCGATCAAGAAATTCGTAAAAAAATCACATATCATACAATACAAGAATAATAAAAACCAATACTACTACAGAACCACAACTATTACACATAATTTATTATAACTAACCTAACCCAATATAACAATACATACTCATATAATACAAATTACACCAAAATCTCGTAAAAAAGTGATTTGCGACGAACTAATCAATCTATGGAGGACTAAGCTTTTTCTGGATAGGATTTATGTAAAAGCCCCGTCTGGCCCTCGCCTTGGCACACTTTGCCGAATGCCAGCGCCTAAGATTTATAGGTCTGGCAAAACAATGGCCGTCTGAGTGAAACGTTATTGATTGTTAACGACCAGCAGTTGAAAGATCGCAGCTTTTACGTTTGGTGGTCAATACCGTGGTACGGTGGTTCGATTAATTTTGAGTTTAATGCTTATTAAATTTAAAATTGGTTTTAAATGACAATCGCAGATCTACAACTGCCTTTGCGGATTGACAATAATTATTGTATTACAGTAAGAGACTCATACGTGTTTATATAGACCAGGGGTTCCCAATCTTTTCTTGATCAAGGACCACTTTTATATCATTCTTGGTAGCCGGGACCACTAGGTATGTAGGTATTATAAAAAAATACTGTGATAATCAAACAGAAGCTTCTGCAGACCACTGGTGGTCCGCGGACTTCGATGTATACACTGCGTCGTCGTCGTAGACTATTCATACCTTAAGACACGTAGTTATAAATCGTTCTCAAGTCTGAGATCGATCTTGATGCCCATTTTCATTCGTAGAGATATAATTTATTACTGAAAATTGCATCCCAAGATATGTACGGCCTAAGTTACTTGTCCTGTGTCGTGTGTTATACAAAACTCATACTTATTTTAACTTGACCGTGGGGGTGACTCCGCATGTAAAAGCTAGTTTCAGTAGTGTTATGTTTCTACATATGTACGTATATATATATTAATCTGTGGCCGGCGCGAAGGTTATGAGTTCGATTTTCACGTTAAGAACGGCGTGATGAACGGAGAGATTGTCTTAGCGCTAGGTTCCCCCTTATTTCGCTTTAAAAAACCATATAATATAGATAAGTCAAAATTGTACAAAATAACAAAAGTCGAACACGTAACGGCTATTATTGGCACTGGCAGGGAATCGAAGAAAGCGGACGCGGACGGTAATTTTGCTAAAATTTGAATCTCATAAGACATTTGACGCGTGAAGAAATTCAATTCCGTTCAAATTGGAAGGCAAATTAGATTCTCTATAGGTAACCGTTAGGAGGTAACGAAGGATAGTAAAAAGAATAGAAAAACTCGCTTAGCGTTTATCAAGCTTCTGAGATAAGGTAATATAATTTAAACTTTGGCTATCTGACAGGTTGATAGTCTTTTATGCATGGCATATTAAAACTACAGTACATACAGCAAGTAAAACAATATACAGTATACGACATATTATAACATTGAGTGCCGAAACACAACGCCGCGATTTACTAGAGCGAGGAAATGCAAATAATTAAATCCCTCAAATGGGAATCGAACTCACAACAGTCGCATGTTGTACCGCTGCGTTACAAAATCAATTATAAAAAAATCTCTTTAAAAATGACAATCAGGCCAAAAGGTCTTTAGAAGTACACATGCTCCTTGCATTTTAAAAAGGAACACTTGAAATAATATCCTCCTTGAAAGCTCAAACAAAGTAAAAAGTGGTGGCCGCACGTTATAAATTAGGCTGCAGAACACCAGACCGATGAGCAAGCAGCCAGCCACTTTGCATAATAACCATTTTTAGGCGCACAACTTTGCTGACAAAGCTATGGTGCATTTTAACCCTCCTAAAATTATAATTATATAGGGTTTTTTAAGATCAAATGATTTCTTTTGTTTATTTGTTTATTTTTTGTCTAGTTATGTAAGGTTAGGAGGTTCTGCCTCTCTAAATGGTTGGGATATCTATAAAGGTGGACATATATTTTTTTAACTTCACGCTGTATCCCGCGCATACAGGCAGGGAGCCTGGGAACCTAGTGTTAACAATCTATTCTCTATTTTCCGCCAAATCCTGACAGCATTGCGTGTTGGTTGGTTGGCAGAACTCATTCCGCGTGTTTGCCTCGTTAAGAGAGTGAGGAAATTGAAAATATTAAATATTTCATCTCGTTAAGTGAGAATCGAACCAACAACCTGTTATATATATTTTTTTTTTAATTTTTAAAGTGTTATTCCACACTGTTATATGTATAGCCTGTTATATGTATAGCCGCACGCTTTTGCTCCTGTGCCACGGATGCCCTCTATATAAGAAGGCGAATTCATAAATACGATATCAATTTAAGTTTATACTTTCATTTGTCACGAAAATTACGTGTAAGTTTTAGGCCATTGTTTTGCCTTTTGCCGTAAACGCGGCGGTTACGAGATCGATTCCCACTCGTGGGAACTATTTTTGTTCCTCGCTTCGCCAGATGTTGTTAGAAATTAAAAAAACATATTTCATTTTAGTTTATCGGTTAACTTCTGGACTATATTATCGTAGTTAACGAATACACATATTTTAAACTAATTCTTAACTCTATAAAATATATAATGACTATATTTTCATTGATTTTAAAAACAGAAAACTTTTATATGACATAAGAATATCAAAAATCCAACGGCGAAAGTTACCTTGTTTGTGATGTCTTAAACTTTTATTTCCTATTCAATATTGTTTTAAATTTGAAAGCTTATTCTGTGAAGGTATTATACGAAGAAGATGAAAAATAAACTTATAAATATTTAGTGAAAAATAAATTTATAGATATTTTTGAGGTAAGTCGTGGCGTAGCGATATAAATGTGCACTGCAAACGCGACAGGTTGTGGGTTCGATGCCCACAAGAGGAAATCAAATATTTGAATGTTCTTATTTTTTCGCTCTGGTGCTATATTTTTATTTCTTTTCGCTAGCATGTGCAGTGTTGAGTTTCTCCACTGAATAAGCAATGCAACAATTTGGCGGAAATTGGGAAACGGAAATGTCATAATGGGAACCGAGTGTCTTAACACTAGGTTCACAGATTCACAATGTCTCCTATTTCCTACGTGTGTATATAGTATATAATTTGAAGCTAAAAAAATTTATGAAAGAAAGATGGAACGTTACATAATTTAACGTTAGCTACAAAATGTTTGTTATATTGCCTACAAACCTACATATTTATTTATAGATGTAAAAAAAGCTGCTTCACGGTTTTTCCCATATAGCAGGGTAGGCAGAGGGAACGTAATATTAAGACAATCTCTTTCCCGCTTTCCGTCCAGTTTTCGGGACACCACGTGTTGAGTAGCTAAACTCAATACTGCGTTCAGTCTAAGAAGGGAATTATTTTCATAATATAAATATACCTAATCATTCCAAAGAGTGGAGAACGATCAAATCCACCGCGTTACAATTATAGACTGTCCATCGTCACGACGGCCTCTTGTAGTATAAGCTATAGAAGTATAGTATTAAAGTTCATATTTTTAATAAATAATACGTAAAATTATTATTTTAAAGAAGTTTTTATTACGACAATTAAAACAACAATATAGTATAAGACGCCACTGCCATCGTCGACGCCATTGCAAAACTGTGTAGACTATAGTTTGACGCGTAACACACCGTTAGGCTCTAATTAAACTTGGATAGTTGCAGTAATTAGTGGCTACCTCACCCACTCTGTGAACCCCCTACCACCTGCCCCCACGACCGACCCCCTTGTACCCTGATAAGCGGAACACGGAAGGCTTATCACCGGCCCCGTAATCTATAAACTGGGTAATCTTTATGCTTTTCGTGTACACTGAATTTGTATTACTTTGGAAATAGGTTGAGTTTCTTAAGTGGAAAAATTGTGCTTTAAAACGATGGTTTTTTTATTGTGCTTTAACATATAAATATTTTCATTATTTTTTTTCTTTAAATGGTGAGATTTTTTTGAAATTTAAAAAAAAAATGTTCGTTTACAAGATTTCGGCATAAAATGGGGAACGGACTGTCTTAACAGTAGGTTCCCTCTGCCTAAGCTGCTGTGTGCAGCTGAAGCGTGAAGCTGATTAAATTTAATTTTAATTTCTCAAAAGATTCTTCTTTGCTAGACAAAGAAGAATGACAGATTTTTTTCATTCATCAAAATATATAATAATTATCTAATATTGTACCTATTATAGGCAGGAAATGAAGCTAGTTGCCACTCAGTTTACCGTCTGGTGGATAAGGAATGCGCACTGGGCGATTCAACGATGTTATAACTCTACGTACGTTGGGAATGTCGACATGATTTATAGTGGATTCAAATACGCGACTACGAATTATTTGACAAAGTATTTTAAAAAACATTGCTGAACATGTATATTTAAGCCTTTTAATTTTTGTAATTTTTAAGCCTTTTACTTTTTTAGGCCTATTGCAGGAGTGAAGAGGACCTACGGTTAAGTCACTCCATTTTCCGCCCGAATTTGAGACACCCCGTGTCCTGTAGCGGAGCTTAATGCCGTACTTTGTCTATCTGGCGGGGGTACGAAATTAATTAATTTACTCGGGGATTGTGAATTTTAATATCATTTAAGTGAATGGTAATATTATTTTAGTACTAGTGTTAAGACAGTGTTCTTAGTAAAATTCGATGTGCAGTTTTCGCCAAATTCTGGAGCCATTCTCAAAAATTTGTTAGGACATTAGGGTATTACGAGATATTGCGTGGTGAGTGGCGGAACTCAACGCCGCGCTAAGTACTTACACCAAACGTGTTCATCACTTCAATTTAATCCAAATCGACAGATCCATTTAATAATTTAATTTCAAAAATATTAAACATAAAAATTAATCAACTCACAACAAGGATTACATATTCCAATATAATGTACTAATTATCGGTTTTAATGACATCAATATCGCTGCAACTGCGTCAATGCGCTTAAGCGATTATAATTTAACGCGGTGCGGTCTTAACCGACCCTTGATTAAGGACGCAAGTAGCTACATTGTTCATGGGAAACCAATTAGTTTAGAAATTCAATATAATAATTATCTCATCATTATATAATTTTAAATTTGGCTAAAAGTGGGAAACGGAGTGTTTTAACACTAGGTTCCCTCTGCCTACCCTGCTGTGTGCGGGATACAGCGTGAAGCTGATTTATCTGATTTATTTATTAATTATATAATTTTAGGCGAATAGAAATTATAGGAAAAATCATTTTCTTAGGACAAATTGGGAAACTGTTATAAAGTTTCATTTTTGTTCAGTTTGATTGTAAGGTGTCTTTTGAAGCAGTGATTTTTATAGGAGAAGTTAAATGTAAAAACTATTTTTTTTCTTTGATGTATGGATTTAGAGAAATCCGCTCTTAATTCTCTCCTATATTTACTAGCCTACATACATGCCACATTTTAACTTTGTAAGTCTAGTGCTTTCATCTGTGCGTTGTCTGTGCGTCGCGCGGATTTTTTTTATAAATAAATAGATTGAATAGTGAATAGCGTAATTGAACGCTATATTTCTATGTAGAGTGTAGAAGGGAAAAAGGGGTTGAAATTTGATTAGGGCTAAGGCTCTCTTTATAATTTAATTCTATATATATATCTATATATATAAAAGGACTTGTGCTGACTGACTGAGGTAAGACGCACGCAGAGCCGTAACCGCTGATGGTAAAAACGTGAAATTTGGGCAGATGTTTATTTTCATATTCTGGACATCCACTAAGAAGGGATTTTGAAAAATTTTAAACCTAAAGGGATGAAATTGGGGTTGAAAGTTTGTATGGAAAAAAAATTAAATCGGCACCGATTTTTATAAAATTTTAAATTCAGATTCTTAAAAACATTTAATTAAACACGTGTTTCATGGTTTTTTAGAATTCAACTCCTAAGGGTGCAAATGAGAGGTTGAATATTTGTATGGAAAAATCTTTAAATCGCCATCGATTTTTCTAAAAAATTAAATTCAGACTGTTAAAAATATTTTATTGAACACGTGTTTCGTGTTTTTTTAGAATTCACCATTAATAAGCGGGCGAAGCCGCGCGCGCCCTCTAGTAAATAATAAATTTCAATTATAAATACAAGGAAAAGACTTTTTCCTACTCTTGGGGGTGGATCTTTAAAATAACAAGCGTCAGTGATTTCTAAAGAACGTCTTCATTATATCTCACTTTAGGTGTTTAAACAGTCCGTTTTTTTTTCAACTTGGAGGTAAATTATTATAAAAATGTATAAAGATTTATTTTTCTTATATATATTCTGATTATACGGGGTAAGTAAAGAAAAACTATAGTGATTTCGTTTTTCTTTTTTTATCCCATTAGGAAATATTGCAAGCTAGGTGTATGAAGTATGTTTATCCAGACCGAAGACCTAAATGAACCCAGAGAGAACCCAGTATCAAGACATTTGGTACTTTCCGCTTAAATCCAAGACATTGTGTGTTGTTGAGTGGTGGAACTCAAGGCCGCGCTCTATCTTGCTAAGTGGGAAAATGATAATAATTAATTTCTTCGAACGCGGATCCATCAGGCGACAAAAATAAAACCAAACCTTGTGTTAAAATCAAACCTTGTTCGACTGAGCACCGATGGCTTCAACAACACTTCAAGTGGACCTTGAATTATTATATGTAGTTTTTATTATTTTTAAAATTCTATTATACTTACGTCTAAAATTTGAAAAAAAAAATTACTATATATTAATCACCACTCAACGTCCACAGATTAAAAAATTATCATGAAAATTGAGTAGACCATAATTAAATCACCTAACCTCATTAGACTGTCAGTTGCTGGCCGTTGCATTAAAGTCGCATCACTGAGCATACACGATTAACGCACGGCCCCTAGCCTTCAATTAAGATAGGGCTTTACACGTTGATAGACAATTGCT
>DWQW01012909.1:0-10535 GCA_018249695.1 Heliconius erato demophoon | reverse complement strand
AATCAAAATATCCAGACCGATAATACCAGCAGCTGAAATAGCTGAAGAAACAATAATGAGAAATAAGACATTCAAAGTTCTTATTGCTACAGTACGTAATATTTACACTATATTTATATATTTTCATAATATATAATTTTATAATTGTAAGCAACTATGAAGGTTTCTTTTTATCATAACTACTTCCATATAAAAAAAAATTATCACTTATCGAATAATGAATACGTTTACTTCATTTTTTTCAAATCTTAAATTGAATTTTTATTCAATTTCGTTTTCACAGATGGTTTTATAATATATTACTTTTTAATAATAATCGAACATTTACAATATTTACAGTTCATTCCTTTCAGGCTGCACCGTATGGATATGAGAAAGAATCTCACCAACATTTGGAAGGCAATGATCGTTATGAAGGTTTCACTATAGATTTAATAGATAAAATAGCGGAGATATTGGGCTTTATGTATGAATTCGAAGTTGAAAATAATTATGGAGATTTTGACTCTAAAACTGGCGCGTCTACAGGGATGGTGATGAGATTACGTGAAGATGTAAGATATTATATGTTATATTTAGCTTGTTATATATATTTATTATACATATAAATTTATTAATTTGCCGCTGCACCACGACGGCCTCATTTCGATACATTAAGAGCTGTAAGAAGCAGTCTAACTTTATGTTTTGTGACCCGCCTTAAATCTGTCACGCAGGTGTTAATATCTTTTTTCCGATAAAAAACTATTTTGATCTAAAATGAATTATTTCACTAATGTATAGTAATCATTTTAACAGCTCGCAGATTTCGCTATATGTGACTTCACTATAACGACGAACAGACAGAAAGGAATAGATTTTTCTACACCATTTATGACATTGGGTATAGGAATTTTATATAAAGAGCCGAGCAAACAGCCACCGGAGATGTTTTCCTTTATGGCTGTATTTTCAAAAGAGGTAAGAATTTACGCTATCATTTTGTTATCAATTTATAGACTGTCGAACAAATACTTGAAGGTTTGTAAATGTATTTCACCTAATTCAGGGATAAAAATAATTTAACCAGAAATTGCTCGATATACTCTGTAAAATAAGCGTATAATAAAAACAATCATATCATTAGATTAAATGTTTGGAATAGAACCGTAGAGAATTTATAAAAATGAAATTCTACTCATCGTTAAAAAATATATAATATAAGCCAATTATTTAATAATACATAATCAGCTTCACACTGTATCCCGCTCTCAGCAGGGTAGGCAGAGAGAGAGTCTAGTATTAAGACACTCCGCACCCCACTTTTCGCCGAGTTCTGGAGACATGGCGTGTTGAGTGGTGGAACTCAGCGCTGCACTTTGCCTGGACATCAGAGCGAAGAAATTAAAATATAAACATAAATAAATATTTTATTTCGTCGAGTGGGAATCGAATCCACAATCAGTCGATTTTACAGTCACACTTTGTGCCTCTGCGCCACAACTGACCTCACCACCACTTATTTATTTTACCAAAATTTTTAGTTTTGTTTATTTTTCCTACAATATCTATCGGAGTTAAATATTTACACATTAGTTTGTGTTGTACAAAATTTAAATTTCCAAAACCACAGTTAATATTGTTTTCTTATTTTTATTATTTTAAGAAGTATTTAATAACTATTCATATCTACAGCTGTTCCATTTTATTACTACTATGTATTAATCTCTTAATTCCAGGTATGGTACTATATGATGCTAGTACAGCTAGGCCTGGGTGTAATAATGATATTCGTCGGTAGAATATCTCACAAAGAATGGCAGAATCCCGTCCCGTGCATTGAACAGCCGGAGGAACTCAGCAATCAATTTAGTTTCGCGAATTCCGTCTGGCTTATTATTGGATCAGTTATGCAACAAGGTTCAGAAATTGCTCCTATGTAAGTTGTGATGTAACGTTTTTTTTTAACGTCACGCTATATCCCGCCCACAGTAGGGTAGACAGAGGAAAGTTAGTGTTAAGACTCTCCGTTCATCATTTTCTGCCGAATTTTGGAGGCATTGCGTATTGAATATTGGAATAAATCGGCGCGCTTTGCCTCGACACCAGAGCGAAGAAAATATTTTTTTCATTGTATTTTACCTTTTTTTTTAAATTAAGAAATCAAATACATCAGCTTCATGCTGTATCCCACACACAGCAGGGTAGGCAGAGGGAAACTAGTGCTAAGACACCCCGTTCCCCATTTTCCACCAAATTCTGAAGGCATTGCGTGTTGAGTGGCGGAACTGATCGCCACGCTTTATGAAAAAAAATGAAAATATAAATTTAAATAAATATTTCATTTCCTCGAGTGGGGCACACTTTGTGCCACTCTGGGCCACGACTGGCCTCTTTTTCATATTTTTTATATGTGCAATAAAAAATATATAATATTTACGTCAAGCTATCGTTTAAAAATTAAAACACAATATAGAACCAAATCATTTGGTGTAAAATAACATATTTATTTTTATGCCACGCGTACTTTAAATAACTCAGAATAGTTTTATACAGTACCTAAACATGCTTATATTAACAATTTTGTACCAAAAGTGGCCATTTCATGCCAACCACGTAATAATAGGTATATAATACATGACAACAGTCTATTAGTGATTGCGATAAAATCTTTGCAAATCGAATTCTTTGTTAGAAGAAATTCGCACTTCGCCTCCTTAAATAACTAGCGGTGACTCGTGAATATATTTTAAGAAGAATAAAATTACTATTTAATACAAAATTTATATATACATACTTTTAACGGGTAATGCTACGGTTATGGATTCGATTCCCACTCGGCGGAATAAGTTATTTAATATTTTCTTTTGAGGCAAAGCGCGGCGTTGTGTTCCGCCACTCAACACGCAATGCCTGAAAAATTCGGCGAATGTGAGGATCGGAAGTGTCTTATATATATATTGCGACTAAATGATAAATGTGGATTCTATTTATAACCGGGGAAATAATTATATCAATTCATTTTCATTTTTATGTTCTGATAAGCCGAAAAGCGGCGTAAGGTTCTATCGTCCAATATAAGACACCTACAAATTGGAGAACAGGGAGACTTGTCACTATATAAATAAAGTATATAAATATATTTTAATGAAGTAAAGAAAAAATATAAATACATATATCGTTTAAAAGTCACAATATTTTGTTTTCATTAATTCATATTACAGTGCAATAGCGCCAAGAATGATTACTAGTATATGGTGGTTCTTCACCATGGTGATGGTGGCATCGTACACTGGAACATTAGTAGCGTTTCTCACAGTGGAGAAAGATGTTCTACCGTTCGAAACTGTTGACGAACTTCAACAGCACAAGTCAATATCGTATGGCGCTAAAGAAAAAGGTTCCACCCTTGCCTTTTTTAGGGTTAGTGTTATTTTTTATCATTTATTAACCATGATAGTATTGATGTAATTAGCTTTACTATATTAGTACTTTACGGCGTTTATCTATTAAATAACATAGTGTAAAGTAAATAAAATAAAAACTTCATGAATTACTGAATTACATTGAAAAATATAATTTATTCAGAAGGTTGAGTAGAGAGAGCTTTTGAGTACCTCTTCGAGGTCAAAGTAAATACTTATTTAAACATTTTTGTATAATTAATAAATTTTACTTTTAATTTAAAATAACATATTATTATACTGATATATTTTTTTTATTAACATCTGATGAAAAAGCATAAGTGTTATAAGTGTAACATGTCTGTGTCTTTTTTTGTAAATACAAACAGACACAGACATGTTACACTTACCAACCACTTGCCAAATACAGACATACAAATGTATGTCTGTATTTGGCATCATAGCTCCCAAACGGATGAGTCGACTTATTTTTTTTTGTTTAAAAGGTGAGTTAGTCGAGAGTATTCTTACTCTCATTTCTTAAGAAAGTATGTTAAGCCATTTGAAGATTATCAGCTCTTTTCTCGTTATTTAATCATTTTTCAGAGCGCTTTTGTATGGGAAAAATCTCATATCCAACATAAATATCAATTATTTCCATCTAATGTCGTCAGAATCTCAATTTTTGATGAAGAGATTTTTTTTATTTATTTTCTCAGGATTCACCGATATATAAAACCATGTACGATAATATGGTGAACAAAAAGTGGCTGGTTAAAGAAAATAATGATGGCGTAGCGCGGTACGTAAAATACATAAGTGGGTTACAAAATAAATCACTTTATTATTTTAGGATTTCATATATTTAATATATTTATTTATTATTGTAAAAATGTATTTTATTATTTTTTTATTCAGCTTCACACTGAAACCCACATAAAACAGGGTAGGCAGAGGGAGCTTAGTGTTAGGACTCTACGTTATTGTATGTTAGTGATAAAATCCGCTCCGTGCTTTCCGCCGAACTTCCAAACGTTGTATGTTGAGCGGCGAAGCGAAGAAATGAAAATATTAAATATTATCTCTTCCTTGTGTGGGAATCGAACCCACAACCTGTCGCATTTACAGTCATACGCTTGTGTCCCTGCGCCACGACTGGCCTCAAATATAGAATATGTTGTTAAACATTACATATTTTCATACGATTTCTTTCTTTTCAGAGCGGAAAATTCAACATACGCATTTTTCATGGAATCCACGTCCATAGAATATTATAAAGAGAGACATTGTGATTTACTACAAGTGGGCGGATTGTTAGATTCTAAGAGCTACGGCATTGGTATGAAAAAAGGTAATAAAACTTTAAAATATTTAAAGTTTTAACTTAAATTTTATATATTACTTATATGACTGTAAAATCGACTGGTTGTGGGTTCGATCCCCACTCGAGGAAGTGAAATATTTATTTACAATTACATTTCAATTTCTTCGCTCTGGTGTTGAGGCAAAGCGCGGCGTTGAGTTCAGCACGCAATGCCTCAAGACTACGGCGGAAAATTTGGAACGGAGTTTCTTAACACTAGGTTCCCTCTGGTTACCCTGCTGTGTGCGGGATACAGCGTGAAGCTGATAAAAAAATATCATATAAAAAATATTCATATTGATGTACAATATTTTAGGATCTGCTTACAAAAAATATATCGATGAAGCCATATTGAGCCTAAAAGAGAGAGGCGAAATACAAAAGTTAAAGGACCTGTGGTGGAAAGAGAAACGAGGCGGAGGAAAATGTGGTGTAAGTTTAAAGTTTCGCTTTAAAAAATAATTATTGAATCTTATTGCATTGTCTAATTCAATTTCGTTGTATTTACTTACTTTTACTTAATTTCATTACTCTTGGTTCATTTCAAAACTAATACAGATATCTTGTTATTTACATTTTACGTTTAGTTTTCTCTATATCTGTAGATAAAACTGATATTTTGTTTTATCAGCAATTCATTTTATAATTGTAATTTTTAAAAGGTTAATAAATAGTAAATATTTTTAGTTTTACCTTGTATCCACACATAGCAGGGTAAGCAGGTGGAACCTTATGAAAACCTACTGCTAAGATACTCCGTTTTCATTAAGACAATTCTGCTACCCACTTAAAGCCGAATTGCCGAGGTTTTGCGTGTTGAATGGCGAAACTCAACGCCGCGCTTTTGTTATCAGAGCAAGGAAAAAATATCAAGTATTTCATTTCCCCTAGTGAAATATTAACTTGTGCCCGCGCCACGACGGCCTTACTAAACTAATAAACAATATCTTCTCATATACATGAAATAAATACATTTTTCTTGCATATTTTTACGTAGAAAATTTAGCTTGAACTAACTCACTTATTTATGTTATATTCACTTATAAAAATATTTAACAGGAAAAACAAAATCAAGAACAAAAACAACTAGGAATGAAAAATATGCTGGGAGCGTTCGTGGTACTCGGCGTGGGATGTCTCTTTGGACTATTAATTTCGATATTAGACATGATGTGGGGTGTTTTTAAGCGTTCTGTCAAGTACAATGTAAGTATTAACATTTCTATGAGTGTATGTACCTTTAAGACATATTACGTTAAGTTGTGAAGAAAACTTTGCGCTCTGTCTAAACGAACCGAGAAACCGAAAACATTTCAAATATTTTTTTTTCCTAAGCAAATTTAAAAACCGAAGTATATTTTTTAGAGGCCAGTCGTGGCGCAGTGGCACGAGGCGTGACTGTAAAACCGATTGGTTGTGAGTTCGATCCCCATTCGAGGAGATGAAATATTTACTTAAATTTATATTTCCATTTCTTCACTCTGGTGTCGAGGTTAAGCGCGGCGTTGCCACTCACCTCACAATGCCTCCAGAATTCGGCAGAAAGTGGGGAACGGAGTGTCTTAATACTAGGTTCCCTCTGCTTACCCTGCTGTGTGCGGGATACAGCGTGAAGCTAAAAAAAAAGTAAATTTTTCAATAACAAATCTACATTTATTTATATGTAACGATATAAATTTATGTGTATCTAATCATAATGAAAAAAAATGTTATACACTCCCACAGGAATCTAATCCACAATTGTCGCATTTACAGTCAGATACAGTTCCACTGCGCTACAACGGCTGCTTTATAATTCAATTAATAAAGAAATGCACTCATCTAAATTTCAGACCACCTTTAAATTTGAATTAATAGAAGAATTAAAATTCGCTCTCAAATTCAGCGGAGATATAAAGCCAGTAAGACGCGCGACTAAAACGGAAACAGGAAGTGCGGAGCAGTTAGCAGAATTAGAAGGCAAAGATGAGATCAGATCGTTAAAATCACTGCGGTCAGCGAAATCCACCGACACTCATAGAACACACCATTCACATAGTTCAAGACATTCTTCTGGCGGCTTAAGTGTCGCTTTTGCGAGGCGACGACAATATTCTTAAATATTTTGTTTATTCAATAATATATGTAAATTCTTGGAATATTTTTATTTGATATCTTCATGCTGTATCCCGTATATGTTAGAGTAAGCAAAGGGAACCTAGTGTTAAAGCACTCCGTTCTGCAATATCCGCTCCATTTTCGAGACACATACGTAGCTGGCGTTGACTTCCGCTCTCTTAAGGAATCTCAAGGTCGCGCTTCATCTTGTTAACTGAGTGAAAGAATGAAAATAAATCATTCCCACGAGTGGAAACCGAACCTACAGCCGTCCTGTTAAAGGATAAAAAATCACATTTCAATTCAATATTCTTTACTATAATATTATTAGTTTTGTAATTTATTGTTGTGATGATATATAAGTAAATAAGTATTTATGTCAACCTATCCCGACAAAAAAATATGTTTACTTCTAATAAAACTATTTTAAAGTATTTTATGAAATTTTGTTTAACCTTCTTTAATACGTTAAAGACCAGACCATGGAGCACCTATATACATGTAACAAAACTCTATAGAAATTAATAGCGTCTAGAACTGTTAAATACAGTCAAACACGTCCCAATTATAATATCCAATTATAGTATAAGCAATAGTAATAAAACGTATAATTAATTATAGCATTATATTATTGACACCTTTACTGTGACAAAAACTGACCGTTCCAAATCGAGCCTTCTATGAAGAATTTATTAACTTCTATTATATAGAGAAGCGATAAATTTACCCAAAGCACTATATCCTAGTATCCTATTATGGTAGAACATGCTCTTGACCTTTAGTTTAATGGAAAATATTATGAAAATATGAGAATAATAGCCACTTTAACGTAAAATATGTTTAATGGTTTACATCCACTACTTAAGTATTTTACTAATAAGTTATAGGTGAAACTAATATCTAGTTTATTCGACATAATTACGTCGATTTGATAAGCGTACATGTGTAAGCTTATTTGCTTTTTAATTTGTTTAAAGCACATATTTATCGTAAAAAACTGAATTTTAATATCTTTAGGCAGTAAGTAAAGAATAAATTAATCTTTCAACAGATTTTCTTCCTACTTCGCAATACAAATTTCTTAAAAGTAAGGGAAAATCTTGGATTGAAGAATTTTGCTTTCATTGTATGTTTTACTAATGTAGAAATATTCGGTTAGTAATATAAATAAGCATATATATAACGTTAAGTTAATATATATAACTATAAAATGAAAATACGTTCACAAAGTGTTGACAACCATTCTTTGTGGTCTGGGCTTGATGCTCTAATATTGGAAGATATACTTTATATAAAGTAGCATCTTGCGAAATTTGAGACGATTTATATTAACAACGTAAAGTGTGCATATTGAATGATATATACGGTCATTATTTCACTGTCCGTTGGAAATGGACACCGACCTCGGTGACCACAATCTTTCACGGCTTTCCATTAGCTGAACAAATTGCTTCACAAACTTATTGCTTTACATGTTGCGTTTTTTTTTTTGTAAAAGCTCGTTATTTTTAAATTACTTTTTTATTTAAATTTATTTCCACTTATGTATTGCAACCGCACTTATACAATCAAATTACATAAATTACTACTATTGAATAATAAAGTTTCCATTAAAATAATGAAAAACTTATTCTAGATATGTAAGATATAAAATACAACTTTTAGGTATGATTCAAAATTTTTGGTGAAAAATTCTACGTCAAAAAGAACAAAAAGAAAACTTTGATATATTTTATTCGTATTTGATAACTATATTTTTTAATCTAACATGTTGAACGACCATCTACTACTACTGATACTATTTTATTTCATTAATTCTTATCATATACCTAAGACATATTCGAAGTTTGACTAGTATATTTACGCATTTTTGCCATCTGTACCGCATTACTTTGCCGACGACTGTGACTTGTATGATGTGAATGGCTTGATCTGTTTGAGTGTGGCGTAGGAGCCAGTTCATGTCTCTCATCATCATCTCTTGGTAATTCAGGATCTTCTCCTACATTTTCTTCTTCTTTTTTTGAGCCTTTTGAATCGCTTCCAGTAGATTCTCGATGACGAACTGGTTTAACGTCTCCACTAAAGCTAAATATAAACTTTAGTTCCGCAATTAATTCCTCTTTAAATGGCACCTAAAATTAGATTACATTATATATGTATAAGGATTTATATTTCGTATAACATTTATATAGAAATATTTAAAGATATATTTATAATTATAGCAAAGAACAAAATTCACCGACATCAGTTCGTCAAATTAAAGATCATTTAAACTATAAATTAATAGATTCTTATCGAATATTATGAATTGAATGACTTATTAATCTGCCTTAGATGCAAATAATTAAGATGAGAAAAACAAAATAAGTAACGTAAATGAATTAAAACGTGATACCTTGTAAATGAAGTGACGTTGCAAGTCAGGTTGCCAAATAATAGGGAAGGGTACAGTGCTGGAACATGCATTTCTGCTAGAAATTAGCATAAATAAAACATATTGTGTATACAAAAATAATACTACTGGTAAATATCTTAATGGGATTGATTAGCGTATCGTTATTTATAAACTTATCCATACCTTCATCTTATGCGACGTCATCCAAACATCAATGATCATTTCTACAAAGGCACAAATTACCGCCAAGCCAGAGCCTGCAACCAGAACAATGAAGACTCCACCCACATTGGCTAAAACCAGAGGCTGAGCGTCACCGCTGCTTGCATCGTCATCCTTTAAAAATAAACTTCAATCAGAATATTATAATTCTGCATAGAAGTTTCAATAAATATTTAAATTTAAGTATGCTATTCTAGAGTATTTGTGTGTTGTGTAAATTATTAAAGTTGAATGAAAAAAATATTCCGCAGCTTCTTGTGTACAATGTGATTTTATCAATATTATAAGCTTCATCTTCATCATTATGATGAAGAAACAAATTAAATGCTAAGATATTCCATTCCCGTTAAGCCACTTCTGTTCCCCACATAGAGGCAGAACTCACTTCCGCACTTTACCTTGTTACCAGAGCGAAGAAAATGAAAATATCAAATGTTTCATTTCCTCGAGTGGAAATCGAATCCACAACCTATCGTTTATAGTCGCATGTACTTGTACTCCTGCACCACGACTGTGGGATGAATAGCATCTACCTATGTAAAATTTTATGTTATTCTTTGACATTTTTAATTTAAATATGAAGAAATTATTTACGTAATAAAATATATTACAATATTCAGCACATTTATATCACACTTAAAATGTATATTTTAAAATTATCATTTTTTTTCCGTAGCTGTGAACGCGATGGTTCTGTTCGTTTGTCACTCGGGGGAACAAGACAAAACGTGCTGAAGCTAAAAAAATACAAAATTTGTATCTGTAAATAATAAATTTAGTTCAAACAATAACAATCAGGAAAACCAATAAATATAACATATATTGTACAGCAATGCTATATCGAGACGCTATCGTTCTTGTGAAAAATAATCAATCGAAATATTCTTTAGCTCTTCTGACATAAGAAAATATAAAAGAAATATATATATCAATAGTAATATTTATTATTTCTTACCGCACACGCACCGCCACCTCTTTTTTCCTTCCACCATTTATCTTTCATCCTTGTTATTTTGCCTTGTTCTTGTAATTGCAGTATTGATTCGCTCATTGGTTGTCTGAATGGTGAATC
>DWQW01012908.1:0-10535 GCA_018249695.1 Heliconius erato demophoon | reverse complement strand
GCTGACTGACTGAGGTAAGACGCACGCAGAGCCGTAACCGCTGTGCGTAGAAACGTGAAATTTGGGCAGATGTTTATTTTCATATTCTGGACATCCACTAAGAAGGGAATTTGAAAAATTTTAACCCAAAAGGGATGAAATTGGGGTTGAAAGTTTGTATGGAAAAAAAATTAAATCTGCACCGATTTTTATAAAATTTGAAATTTAGACTCTTAAAAACATTTCATTGAACACGTGTTTCATGGTTTTTAGAATTCTTCCCCTAAGGGTTCAAATAAGGGGTTAAAAGTTTATACGGAAAAATCTTTAAATCGCCATCGATTTTTATAAAAATTTAAATTCCTACTGTTAAAAATATTTTATTGAACACGTGTTTCTTGGTTTTTTTAGAAATCACCTCTAAGGGTGCAAATATGCGGGCGAAGCTGCGCGTCACCCACTAGTATTATATAAACGTACAGGCCATAATACAGGCATCACAATTATGTACCACACCGGCTCCGTTCTAAATTGGTGGACACGACAGGCACTACGACGACTTATAAAATATGATTAGGATTACGATCTTAGGAATTTATATTTTTCATGTTATTTTATATTGTATATATAGGTACATACCCACCGACCTACAAAGAATGTTAATTTCGAAAAAAAATTATTTATCATTTTTTTTATTTTAATAAAAAAAAATGTTAACATATTTTTTTATATTTGTCCTGTTTATTATTAAATGCTTCCATTTTTGAGCTAAAAACTCTCGTAAATAGTATAATATTATGTAAACGTACAGGCTCCATAATACGGGCGTCGTAAATTTGTACCACACTAGCTCCGCTCTAAATTGCTGGACGGACGGACGGACGCGACAGGCACTACGACGACTTAAAAATTAAAAGCTTTTAAGTTTCACATTTACGACGCGCCCGCGCTGTTACCCAATTTGTTGTGGACAAAGTTTCATATCACATATATTTCAGTAATAATATATTGGGATATATTTTTAGTAGGTATTTGTATAAAATCTATGAGTCTTTTAGTGTAGTGGCTTGCGATTGTTAACGCGACGGGATGTGGGTTCGGTTCCTATTCAAGTAAATTAAATTAATATTTTCGTTTTTTCTCTGTGGTAACGAGCGAAAGCGTTTTTTTTTGGGTTGTGGTTAATACTTATAACTATTATGTGATTTGACATAGTGGCCTTAAGAGTTATTATCGAGTTGGTACGATCTTAATGTAATAATAAATATTTTTATATAACACGTTAAATTGGTCAGTCGTGGCGCAGGGGCACTAAGTGTGCCAATAAACGCGATTGGTTGTGGGTTCGATCCCCAATCGAGGAAATGAATCATTTAAATTTATATTTTCATTTTACGCTCTGGTGTCGAGACAAAGCGCGACTTTTAGTTTCGCCACTCAACGCGCAATGTCTCAAGAATTCGGAGGAAAGTGGGGAATGAAGTGTCTTAGCACTAGGTTCCTTCCGTCTACTCTGCTGTGTGCGGGGTACAGCGTGAAGCTGACAAAAAAAATGTTAGAGTTAAGAGACGCTATTTATCTTTATGCATGTCTTGCATTCGGAAACATGAAGTTATGAAAAAGTAAGACAGCCTGCTCTCCGGAAAGTAAAATGAGTTTGACTAAACGGAATTAGACCAAGTTGAACTACAATAGCATTCATGTAATAACTGTATATAGTCCAAATTAAAGTTTCTTGGAGCGCCTAGGTTGTTAGTTATAGGTAATTTAGGAAAATGTACGGTTTTATGTATTGTTTTTAATATAATTTTGTTATAACTTAAGTTTTCCGCATTCTATCTTACTGATATGATAACATTTGTTAATTTAAAAATTTAAAAGTTATCTTTTTTCAATGCATATTCCGTTGTGCTATTTGTGTTATGTCTATCTTTTTACTTTTACAAGTAATATGTTTTTTTTTTAATCTTTCAACGTATTGACAATATTGTGAGAAGATATTATTAATTTTTTATAACATTTTAGTATATACTTGAATAAAATATCTTTAAACACTCATTATATAAAGAAGAAATGAAAATATATATTTAAATAAATATTTAATTTCCTAAAGTGGAGATCGAACCCACGTCCAGTCGCGTTTACATTCACACACTTGTGCCACTGCACTACGACTGGCCTGTATATAATGTTTTTGATAAAGTTATACTGTAACCGGTTATTAAACAATAAATCTTGTTTGATTTATCATCTGATATCTTTATGTCTCAATTAAAGTATCATACTCTACATACATATAATACATGGTAGTTATACGACATGACATTTATCTTGATTAATTCCGAAGTTCGTACCAAAATATAAAAATATTTATTCATAGATCCATGTTAAAAGTTAAAGGTTATAAACCTAATTTTTTTTAATTGATCTTATTCAACCATATTAATATTACTGTTTCAAATATTTTGTATACATTTGTAACAGTTATATTAGCGGCTAGTAACATACACGCGATAGCATTTAATATTATTTGCTTCGAATTTTATTTAATTTATAATTTAACTAAAATTCGCAATTATTTTTAATAAATATTATTTTTTTTCATGAGGTTTTTATAATGAGAGGACGTCGTGACGCAGGGGTACAAAAGTGAGACTGTAACACGACAGTTGTGGGTTCGATAACACTAGGTTCCCTTTGTGTACCCTGCTGTGTGCGGTATACGGCGTGAAGCTGATTATATTTTTTTATAATGACTGTGATAGTAATATTAGTTTGACCTATTTATCAAATTTTGTATTCACTATTGTGATATATTGTATTAGAAAAATAAACCAGTTTTTTATTCAACTAAGTTGTTAATTTCAATATACATATGTATTATGTATGTGTAATTAAAATATGCAAAATGATCTACATCTTTATTATTATTTATATTAAGTTATTTAGTAGTATTTATTGTGAGATGTTTTTATTTTGGAATGTTTATTGTCACTACTGATTGTATTAAAACTTTAAATTTTTCACATTATACAATTCAAATTTGTACTATATTGCAGGAAATAATATTAATGTAATATTTTTGAAATTACAATATTTAATAATAATTTTGAAACAATATTATTACCTATTAAATATTCTAAAACATTTAAGTTATTAAAATAAAATAAACCTCAAAGCATTGTAACAAAAATATATTTAACAAAATATACGAATATATTTTTTTTATAAAATATTCAGACAGAAACTTGTGACATACATTGTCGATATGCATTTTTCATCTATTTAGATGTGTTTCAAAATCTCGAATGGACAAACCCAACTATTGACTTCATCTAACTGAGTCACAGTTAGATGAAGTCAATCGTTGGGTTTACAAACTAAATATTATCGAGAAAAAGGTTAGGAACCCATGGTGTAACACATAAAAAAAATTGGTTTATTCATTTCTATGGTGTGACTGTAAAATGGTACCTAAGTGATTTATAGATAATGAGAGTGTAGGGTGACCACCGCCCGTCTACAGTAAAGGCTGTTTGTCTGTCAGAGTTTACGGGCACCCCCACACTCGTATCAGTTTAGCTTTGAAACCATATCATTTGTGATTGTGGAATTAATTGGGTTAATAAACATAGCAGAAATTAGGTATGCACGCTTTAGATTATGTGAATACGAAATGGATAGCTACTCTATGGAGGTTTAGATTAAGAAAGATATACAAGATTAATGTCTTCTTTTACGTGTGTTTTACTTGTAAAGACAAATGCGTAAACAGAGCATGATGCTGTTATGATATTTTTATAATTATAATAAAGTAAATGAGGAGGCCGTCGTGGCGCAGGGGCACAAACGCGACAGTTGCGAGTTTGATCCTCACTCGGAGGAATTTATTAATATTTTCATTTCTTCGCTCTGGCACTACGACAAAAATGGCGTTGAGTTCCGTCACTCAACACACAATGCCTAGAACCCTTCCTACCCTGCTGTTTGCGGCGTGAATCTGATTAAAAAAACGTAAATGTTCCATATACGTAAGTTTTTATGTTCTATACATGTAAAAGTAAGGTTTCAACAAATCTATTTTTAAGGCCTTATTTTATATAAATTCGTTTTGAATATATTTATTTGCTATATATCTATCACATAAGATATTTTAGCTCTAAGCATATTGTAACAACTTCTACCTCGGCAACCACCGCATCGAAATAGGTAATAAAAATATTTAGAAACTAGAAATCTGAAACATAAATGTTATAATATTATAATCATTTACACGTATATCAAATATTCTTAATATACTTTTTCTTTTTTTTTTGCCATTAACTTTTCTGCACGATGCAAAACATCATGTAGATTCGTATATTTGAATACTCCTAAGAATTTAATTTCTATTATTAATATGAATCGCTGTTTATTATATATTAGGAGATATATTCAAATACTAATACGGAATTATAATTTTTAGAACTGGTTTTTATATTGTACTGATGTTGTTTTAAAGGAATATGATAAATTTTAAAAAATATATGTACCTCCTATCTTACCTATACTTAGACTACTTTTTTTTATCAGCTTCACGCTGTATCCCGCACACAGTAGGGTAGGCAGAGGGAACCTAGTGTTAAGACACTCCGTTTACCACTTTCTGCCAAATTCTGGAGGCATTGCGTGTTGAGTGGCAGAACTCAATGCCGCGCTTAGCTTTGACACCAGAGCGAAGAAATGGAAATATAAATTTAAGTAAATATTTCATCTCCTCGAGTGGGGATCGATCCCACAACCAGTCGGTTTTACGTTCACACTTGTCGGTTTTACAGTCAGTGTACTTAGACTACGTTCTACTATAATCTTAATAAACAAAATAAATAACTTTGTATCCACACTATAAGAGCTGTCAACAACCCACATAAATTGTATCTTTGTGCACACATTGTTGTCAAATATTTGAAGACAAAAAAATAATATAACCAAGCATACTCTTCTATTTTATATAAATAATAAATAAATTATGTATTTAAGTATATCTTGTTTATAAAAGTTCTATTTTGTATACTTATAAGAATACACGACAAACGAACAAACAACTGCACCTCAAGAAAAGAGACTTAAATGATACGTCGTCGCGGCTTGTGCGACTTGTCATTATGTACTGTAACAATAAAATTATACCTCTCAACTGACATCAGCCGAGGTGGTCTCATGGAATCTAGTTAGATAGCTGACTTGGAAGAGTATAGAGGTTCATATTTTTTGTTCGCGAATATATTCTTTGATGAGAGGAAAGTTTAAACTTCACACTGGCTGTGGGATACGAGAGAGAAATAATGCATTGTAATTTAAAATTTTTACATAATTTTACCGAAGAACAAGATCAAAATGAGGCAGAACTAATCACTGAATCATCAAGAAAGCCAATTGATTAAAAATTTATTAAAACACAAAAGTTTAAGTTTGGGAAAATATCAATTTTGAAAATGTATTAAATTTTGTATAAACATTGTTTGAATGTGTTGAAGAGTAAACTTGTGTACTTGTTGGTCTCGATTCCGTCTCAAGATGAGGATAGGTAGTTAGTTAGGCAGATGTTGAGAGCGAGTGTCGCGGGCTGAGGATCCGGGCCGCATCCGAGTGCAATGAATGCGACGACGGTTTCAAGGGCGCGCCTCAGGTGATGACGTACGATACGCGCACCCCACAGCCGCCCACCGCTCCCGCGGGTGTTCCGGCACCCACCTAATAATGCACGTCTGCGCCCTGTCTGCCGCGTCCGAACCCGGTGCAACCTTGAGTACCACGAGACCCTCTCTCCGCATTATAAATGACTGCGATACTTAACCATTCATACGCACCAGATCTCAGTTCTGAAACACTTGACTAAAGTTACAACACATTACCAAATTTCCAAACAGTTGTCCTTGGAGTTATAAAATTTTTCATGTATCCTAATTGTATCATAAATGTCATAAATGTATTTTGACATCTATCAACATATTCTCAAATTAGTTGCTATTATGTGATAGTTGAAAACGAGCATAAATTTAGTAGTTCAAGTTTATAGTTTAGTATTAGTTGGTTAGAGTTAATAACCTTCTAATTATCATAATAATAGTGAAGTTGAATAGGCAGGGTGGCGGCCTCGTCAGCTGACTGAAAATGAAAGTAAACAGAACTCGGTCAAAGGGTTTGTACTCACCTACCCGCAATATTTATGTGGGTACGGGGGAGGATACCCACACCCTATCCAGTCACCCTCCTTTGATGGATTGGTTGGCGACCGGCGCGGATGGTTCCACTGAAACACAGCCAAACTCCACAAGCAAGCGTTAGTCCCGATTTCCTGCTACCTCGTAGCGACAAACTTTTACCCCCGAATTATTATTCAGTGAAAGTTCTTGGTATTCTTTGTATTTTGTTTTGGTTGTGCCTGCCACCCCCCACCCTCAACTCCCTCCCCACCCGCGCTCCTTCAAAGCTATTCCAGTGACACGATTGTTAAATAATACTCGGTAAAGGTTCAATCTGAAGATTACGATGCGATACAATCTTTTATTGCCGTTCTACTGCCGTTTACATCTCTACAACACTGTAAACATTGTCCTCGATACCTGTAATGGTCCTTGGATTTTATATCTCGTCGTCGTCGATTGTCTTAACGGCGAGGCGGCTGTTGTATACTATAAGTAATTAATAGGTTTGAGTTTTACTGTTGAACAAGGCGTCGAGTGCCTAATTACATAGCGATAGCCCCTCGGGCGGTACTCGCTCAGTGTATAATGTTCGGTACTCTCTAAGCTGATTAGAACGTTGCTTCAAATCGAATTTCGATTTATTGTGTAAAATTGTATGGGATTAACTAACATTAATTTGATGCCGTTCTGGCGCAAGGGTGTGATTGTAACGTAACGATTGTGTGTTCGATTGCCACTCGAGGTAATGAATTATTATTTCTTAATGTTTTCATTTCTTCACTCTGGCACCATGGCAAAAGCCCGATGTTGAGTTCCGCCACTCAACACAAAATGCCTCGAAAAATTAAGTGGAGAGGGGGAACGTAATGTCTTAACATTAGGTTTTTTCTGCCTACCCTGTTATAAGCGGGATAAAGCGTGAAGCTGATTTCATTTAATTTCAATTTAACATCAATTTAATCTCATGCAAGATAGTTGCCAATATATGTAATAATTATTAAGTTGTTACATTGATATTGAAAAGAGTAACTTAGATATAATCGGCTCTTCTCAACAAATTGCCTTTGGATCCGGTTGTAGCTTTATGTTAACTCAATTCAAAAGTGCTTACAAAAGGTTATTTATTTTTTTAAAATTTTGGATTTTTAATTAATTAGCAGTTTAATGACTATCTAGGCTAGAGTTTATTTTATATTGATACTAATAACACGAATATATTATTATTCTTGAGCAATTTATAATGAAAAAATCTGATTAAAAAGACGGCAAAATACAATCTGAAAATCTGACCGGCAAGAGATAGCTGTTGAACACACTGTTAAGCCAGAAGCTATTTGGATATATCTAATAAAATATAAATATATTTGATTACAAAGTTAGTCGAGCCCATTATTTCAAATTAGTGATATAATTTGTGTTGACAGTTTTTTTATTTTTATTTTATTTTTTAACTTCACGCTGTAACTTCACACTGCAGGGTAGGCAGAGGGAACCTAGTATTAAGACACTCCCCACTTTCTGCCGAATTCCGTGTTGAGTGGCAGAACTCATCGCCTCTTTGCCTCGATACCAGAGCGAAGAAATTAAAATATAAATTTAATTAAATATTGCATCTCCCCGAGTGGGGATCGAACCCACAACCAGTCGGTTTTACAGTCACACTTTGTGCCGCTGCGCCACGACTGGCCTCAAATTTCTTATTCGGGCCTTATTTCAAATTAGTGATATAATTTGTGTTTACATTTTATTTACATTGTGTTATCATAATCATTATCAAGTATTTATTAGCATCGCTATCGCGGCGTAGATATGTGATTCAACAATATATAATTGAGTGTTCGCCGTGACGTAACAAAAGGTCGCGAACTCGTCATGTTTCATAATCAATTATCGTAGTGGAATAAGGGAAAACACAAAAAGTAAATGACTCGTCTCGTCCTTGACTTTGACTTTGACTTGTAAATCAAATCAGGGTGACGTTACGTTATCAACTTTGGTGTCTTCATTTCGATGATGAATGATTTTGAGATCACTTTGTTGTTAATTCGTATTTATAACTTTTGTTTGTGGGTTTAGTTTGTTATTATATTTTATTATTTTACATGATTGACATACGAAGGACTATCGTGGTGCAACGGCACTAGTGTGTGACTGTAAAGACTGGTGCGAGGGAATGAAATATTTAATATTTCCATTTCTTCGCTCTGGTGTTGTGGTAAAGCGCGGCCTCGAGTGTCGCCACTCAACGTGCAATGCCTCCAGAATTAATCGGAAAATAAGGAACGGAAGTGTTTTCATAGGAACGGAGTGTCTTAACACTAGGTTTAACACGTTCCCTCTGCCTACCCTGCTGCGGGATACAACGTAAAGCAAAAAATAAATTTTCATTTGGATGATATTCGCTTAGTTCGAAAACGTCGAGTGTCAGCACTTCTAATACGTAACTATTGTATCTCGTCAAAACGAACCATTGAAGTTCACAATAGCCGATACAATACCGGTTTCATATCGAAGTGGAGTGGCCGGGGTGTAGTGTTTACATCCTAGAAACGTGACGCGGAAAGCGGTCGCGGAGTGAAAGCATCCGACGATTAATGCAATAAGTCCGCGAGAACTGTGTCGAGGACGTCTCGACGGTAATGGATGAACTAGGTTCGATTATATTTCAACGAATTGTGGATGATTTAGGTGTTATACGAACGATAGTGGATAGGCCAGTCGTGGCGCAAGTGGCATAAGTGTTTGACTGTAAGCTCGGCTGGATGTGGGGTCGATCTCCACTCGAAGAGATTAAATATTTATTTTAATTTATATTTTCATTTCTTCGCTCTGGTGTTGCGGCTTACCGCCACTCAACACGCAGTGCCTTCAGAATTCGGGGGAAATTGGGAGTGGAGTGTCTTAACACTAGGTACTCCTCTGGCTACCTTGCTGTGTGTGGGATACAGCAGTGAAGCTCACAAACTGATAGAAAATTCGCTTTAATATGAAGTAGCTCGTCATATTTTGAAATAAATTGGTTTTGTAATTACACGCACGACACTATCTGCATATAGTTGCATGTCATATATGCCTCCTAGGGCCTCCCCCTCTCGGTGAACACGTGTAGGCAGGCAATCCAGACGTGCCGTGAAGCATCATCACGAATTAACCTTCGCGATACTCGATTGCAAGGATAGATATACTTTGTCGTCAATAATTGATGTATCTTTTCTTTGTATGAGTAAGTACTTACTGGAATGTTAAAAACATTGAGAAATCTTATTAGGTAGATTGTGTATGTTGTGGTGCGACAAGTTGTGAGTTCAATTCCCACTCGAGGGACTGGAATATTTAATATTTTCATTTTTTCGCTCTGGCAACTAGGCAAAGCGCGGCGTTGAGTTGCGCCGCTCAACACGCAATGCCTCCAGAATTTGGAAACAGCGGAAAGTGTCTGAATGGGGAACGGAGTGTCTTAATAACTTATTAAGACATTACAATAACAGATAACTGATAGTCTATTTCTTGTTTCCCTCCGCCTAACCTACTATGTGCGGGATACAGCGTGAAGCTAAAAAAAAAAATCACAATTACCATTTCTCGATAACAAGTTATTGGAGGTTCATTATGGTCGTAACGCTTTCACATCAAGGAAATATCCAGTGCAAAACAATAGGCGGTGCAATCGTATCGCAGTCAATGGAGCCAGCGGGCTCTAAGCTATTTATATCACGTGGCTGTATGCATAGATGTGATGCACTTATTCGCAAAGTAAACTGCATAATGGGCGCACGGTCAAGGCCTCGACACCACGTGCTCTATTGTTTCTCCTATGTTTGTAGGCGTTGGAAAGCTAACGGATTTTATGTCTGTGCAATTCTGTTTTTTTTTGTTTACAGTTTCATTCTGTGTGCCGCTTTAGGAAAGTTAGTGTCGCATGGTTGGCAGAGGGAACTTAGTGTTAGGACACTCCGTTCACCGCTCTCCGCCGTAATATTGAGACAATGCGTGTTTAGTGGCGAACTCAACGCCAACTCAAAGCGCCTTGTTTACCAGAGCGAAGAAAATAATAATTCATTCCCTTGAGTGGAATTCATTCCAACAACAGTCATGTTTATAGTCACTAGCCACGACGGCATCTTTTTTCTATTTAGTATATATGATACATATGGCTCTGTATAAAAACAATAATATATTTTTATAAATGACAAGGTGAGGCCGGTCGTGGCCCAGCGGCACCAGGTGTGACTGCAAAACCAACTGGTTGTGGGTTCGAACCCCACTCGAGGAGATGAAATATTTACTTAAATTTATATTTCCATTTCTTCGCTCTGGTGTCGAGGTTAAGCGCGGCGTTGAGTTCTGCCACTCAACACGCAATGCCTC
>DWQW01012907.1:0-10538 GCA_018249695.1 Heliconius erato demophoon | reverse complement strand
ACCGCCGACTATAATATAATACGGCTCTTATGATGAGAGCTTAAGATGAAAAATTACAGAATACAATATGAGATGATTATTCGAAATTGTGTATTTGTTTCACGGTTGTTTTGAAATATCGTATGTTGTTACTTATTACAGGAAGAATATAGACTTTAAGTAAACATATATATATATATATATATATATATATATATATATATATATATATATATATATATATATATATATATATATATATATATATATATATATATATATATATATATATATATTATACAGAAAGCAAATGCGATAAGTGATTAAAAATATTTCCATGCGAAAAAAGTCACATTCAACACAAAAGGTAATAAAATTTATTTATTATATCTGCGGTTCTAATTATTATCTTATTAAGATCTCTAAATAGTTAGACTACATTGTGGCATAATTTGGATATTCTAGAGACAAAGCCATTACGTTCAGTCAGATATAAGTGCATAACTGTGTATACAAATCCCATAAGTGAGAATGAAATAGACCAATATTATAAAGCTGAAGAGTTTGTTGGTTGAACGCGCTAATCTCAGGAACTATATATGATTTGAATTGAAAAAATCTTTATATTGGATAGTCATTTTATCGGGGAAGGAACACACTGTACCTAAAATGTAATAAAGAATAAAGATAAGAAATTTAAGTCCCATAAAAACTTTTTTATTTCCTCAAACTCTTTATTACAGAATAGTTCATTTAAATTACCTGAGTAACGCAAAGAAATAAATTAAATACGCTAACATCTTGAAGGATCGTGCTAATGGTTCCTCGAAGAAAGGCTGAACTTAATGAGCCATTATTTACAAACTCATTTCCTTTTCAAGTAAAGCATTATTTAGATGATGCACTTTACTTTCACATTTTATGTATTTAAATTTTCTTTATAGAATAATTTAAACTATCTATATTAATAGATATACAACCACATCAACCTTCCTTTACTTTCGTTTATTAGATAGTGGTTAAAGTGAATAACTGTACCTATTTATTTACTTATTTAGAATCGTCAACAGAAGAAACATTACAACATGGTCAAATTACATCGAGATCCGTTTGTAGACTAAATGTTTTTCCAATTAAAGACAGCATGTACTAAAAAAAAGTGGTATAAGTAGCATTAAGATTAACGTATTATAATAAAATGAAATTGATTATAGTAATAAAAAAAGTCAAACAATAAAAAGTAGAGTTTTAGAAGAATGTAAAAAAAAATGTCAGTTAATTAAACGTCTTGGAGAAATGTCTCGATGAATTGTCTAGATATTATGTCTTGTCAGAATGTCTTGATTAAAAAAAACATTATTTCATTATTGATAATAATTGTTAATTATTAAATAAAGAACACGAAGTACATACATTTCATAGATAATACTATTCTATTAAGATACAGAAACAAAAAACGCTGTTTCCGTGAGCTTCATAATCTTAAATGCAGAGTGCTTGTAAAATCGGAGCACGTTCCGAATGACACTTAACCGGTTTTAACCGTTTTTTTTTAAATCGACAATTCATTGACTCTTTAACTCAACTATATTTTTAGTATAATAATAACATTATAAATATACTCGTAGTATTGAATAATATAATAAATAATAAAAATATGTATATTTTGTAATTGGTTCTATTATTACAATTTAAAAAAAATATATTACGTGTTATTGACCTAGAAATAAGAGCCAAATGAATATCCATTTAGAACTTTAGCTATCAAAATGTTGTACCTACGTATATTATTATGACTACTTTAAATTTTAAATATCAGAAATATTTAGCAAAAGTGTATAGATTAAAATAAAAAGTCTTCTTTTTTACATTTATGTTAAAATTTTTATTTTTACTTCGTGTTTTTTTATCTGTACCATACTTATCGACAGCATCTCTACATTACAGTTAAAAGGTTCGCTTGTCAAATATAAAATTTGCCTTAAATATTCATGATTGGAAATTATGACTGTTTGATTTGTTTGAGTAAAGATAGTATTTAGCTAGAAGCGAAGTGGTATAAAACCGACAAACTCAACGACATTCGTTTAAATATTGACCTGCAACTCGTTTGACTGGTGGATCTAAAGTGTGCCAATGGGATCACCAAATTGGTGAACAAATTCCACTTTCTCCACTAATGAAAGATAAACATAAACAATAAAACAAGTACTTACAGTAATAGAAAGTAAATCCGAAATAATCACAAATAATGAGCGTTAGATCACGACTCAACGGTCACTACACCACAGTTAATAAAACTAATTAAAAAACACAAAAAAAGTACGAATGTATGTAAATTAAAAAATAAGAACACTAAGTCACAGATTATACTCTAATTATATTAAATATCGCATCTGGCACAAGTTTTACGCGGGAAGTAATATGTCAGTTAGAATTAAAGATAGCTTCGCGCGTGCGCTCTCTGCGACAACCGCGGTCGCTCTGATAGTCTGTAGTCTCATGTATTGTTCAACGGCCTGGGAGTTGAGGCTATACGAACAAATTAATAGCGGAAAGCCGATGAAATTACTTGGAAATACAAAGAAATATGTATTTTTTATAAAGTTATTAATGAACTTAAGCTGTTATGTAAAAAAATTTTAGTCACTCTTGTTAGAGTTGAAGTAACTAAAAATAATTAATAAGAAATTTGAAAAATATGAAATGTTTAAAAAGACGTTACATTCTGAAATAATCCATTAAAAATGTGGATATAAATATAATTTTCAGATATTCAAAATAATTATCTACTCTTATCTACTAATAGAGTCCCTTCATATTGGAGTACATTGGAATCATACTCATATATCAAAACAGAATAAAATATTTTATGTATAAAATAGTAACAATATTCAGATATGTTCCGTCACACTAGTACATAAACACATGCTGATAATGTGGTTAGGGAATAAACCACGGTCGGTTGCAACAAACAATACATAATACCTACCTTAATATCCTAATGTGACCAGACGTCCCGTTTTGAACGAGACTGTCCCGTTATATTTTCGCGTGTCCCCGTGTCCCCAAAGATGACACCGGGACGTAAATATGACCCGTTTATCGAAATAGTAAGTTTTGGTCGGCCGAATCATGTTTCGATTATCGCGACACGCCATTTTTATAAAATAGCCGGATGGAATGATGCATTAAAAATTAAAGCATCTAACAAAAAACTAAATAAACATGAGAAAGTCAAATATAACTTATTAATACAATAGTAAAAACTAATAAAAATAGCAAATTTAATGAAAAAAGTCGCTGTCCCGTTTTGTGCTGAAAAAAAATGGTCACGTTGATTATGCCTATATGTATAATGTAGTGCGGATCATCGCTGATATTATAAAAATAAATTATAGCACATACTTAAATGAATTATGATTATTTTAATTCTAAATATGATTTATTTTAATTATATTATGTTTTAATATTATGTAATAAACTTTTCAATTTTGAACTGAAGATTTTATTTTACAGTATATTACACATATACTAACTCAAGTAAAATTGAAACTCATTATAAATACTGTGTTTAGTTATGCACGATTCAACCAAGTGATGATGATATCTTTACATTTTTTTACATCAAATTCACCGACCTGCCGCAAAACGAGTAAAAAATCTCATAAACAAAACAAGTTTAACCCTGAAATATTATAGAGCAACGATGAATATTCTATCAAAATAAATCAAATCAGCTTCACGCTGTTTCCCGCAAACAGCAGGGTAGGCAGAGGGAACCTAGTGTTTCGACTTCTGGAAGAATTGCGTGTTGAGTGGCAAACCTCGACACCAAAGCGAAGAAATGGAAATATATGTAAATAATACACTTAGTGCTCATGCGCCACGACGGGCCTCAAAATAAATTAAAGTAATTTAAGAGTTCTCCAGGTACAATAATTTTACCTATACGAAACGAAAGTGTTCGATGTTAAAATTATGTTGTCCTAGAAATGATTCTTAGATGTCGGTGCCATTATTTTGAATGGCATATTCTGCTTTAGAGCCTTATATTAACCTGGTTGGAGCTATTGCTTACTTGTTTTCATTTGAAAGCAATAAAATAATTTATATGATTGAGGCCGGGTAGAAATATGATTTAAAATTTGACGTTTTATTCTTTCCACAAGTCATTAGATATATAAAACAAAGTGACCCCTTTTTAGTGTTTTTAATATATATATGGGATATACTACTTCCCTTATTATTTAAATTGTTACGTTTCTTTTGAGATATATAATCTATATAACCCAAAGTAATATAAATTATATTATAAATTTACAGATTTTTTTAATGGAACACAACTGCACTATAAGAACATAAAATGAATTTAAATAATATTGCTGATATTATTCTTATCACTACCGTCGCGTCCAAGTACACTAACTATAAGCCAATCGCTCGAAATTCGATTTATATGTTTATAGCTTGCAGCTGTAATCTTAATGTACCGCCTTTACATAACCATATTAGTAACCACTTCTAAAAAAATTAAATAACAACAGAGATAGTTAGAAGTAATAAAATTACTAAAAAGGATATCTTTTGGACAAATTTATATTATTTTGTCCTATTTGAAAGTGATTAATAGTTCTAAATTTAAGCGAATAGCGCCCATTTTGTTGTTGTTATATAAATCGAATGACAATTCCTTGTAAATGAACTATTTAAAAACAATCATGTTTGGATTTTGTCCATGAAATAACAATAGTGTTTTGTATGAATCATAATATACACTTATAGCTATTGTGTTACTGTTTATAAATCATTTAAAAAAATGTGTTCAAAAATTTGATTTAATCTTTTTAAATTAGATTCTATTATAGAAAATAAAAATAAAAAATTATAATATATTTTAACAACATATATTGTAGCATTAGGCGTCCATTTTTGTTCAACTGGAATGGGTATCGAACCTACAAACTTCAGTTTAACAGGCATACTTAACTATTAAAGTATATGTATAAGTATTAAGTAAAACAGACTAATTACGAATACAGCTCAGAAATACTATAAAAAGTAAATGATTGGAATAGTTAGTTTTGTTTCAAACATAAACCAAAACGCGTAGCCTACGGCATTTTCATAATTATATTAACCACTGCACTGGGAACTTCTCTGGATGCCTATCAAGTATTAACCCCGGGGCGGATTCCCACGATTCACAAATTCTTTTTGCCTTAAATTATTATCATTTTGAACTACTTAATTTTGAATGATGGTACTACACTTGGTTTTTTAAATAAATTTAATTTTTAATATTTTCATTTCTTCGCGGCGTTGAGTTCCGCCGCAAGCAACGCCTCCAGTATTCGACGGAAAAACGAGGAATGAAGTGTTTCTCTGCCTACCCCGCTGTGTGGGTACAGTGTGAAGCTAAAAAATAAAAAAAAGACAAGAAAACTAAGTAATGTAGTGTACATAATGTACGTAAGTATATATAGAAATATATCCAAGGGCGCAGTATTTTGGGGGGAGGATTTCTGTGTATAATATGCACTTGCATCATATTGTTACATTATTTAAAGAAAAACCTAGTTTTTAACTTAACGAATTTACGATAAACATGTCTCTCTATCACTATTTGAAGACATTTCAAGAGTCACTTAAATAAATTTTTAATATTATCAGTTCTCTTATAATGAAATCCCTAAAATGTGATAAAACGAACTGTCATATAAATTTTTTAATGCAGTTGACATTTGATATCAAAATAAAAAGCTATAAAATTTGTATTAAAGAAACCGTTAAGAAAACGTATAATCATATTTAAGGCTTTGTAGTGATTTCCCTGAATGGGAAGCCCTGGGGAGTTCGGTTACGGTGTTGTATTTCATATTGAACCGGTGCATGGAATGTAAGCTCGTGTTGTGTTATATGACAAACAGCTTATTTCTTTTGTACTTGTTAGCAGAGGCGGCTGTGCTTCTTTACTAATAATTTATAGCTATAATAGTCAATTTGTTATTCATTTAATTTTCATACATATTATTATCCACTAGAGAATATATGTAGCCCTCACACGATTCAAAATTTTATGTCTCGTTTATTATTTCGACTTTCTGAACTTAACAGCGGCTATATTTAAACCAGGGGTTCCCAACCTTTTCTTGATCAAGGACCACTTTTATATCATTCTTGGTAGCAGGGACCACTATGCATGTAGGTATTAATATTCTTAGATAACTTGCCAAAAATTTTCATCAAATTTGTACAAATTCAAAAAATGGCCTCTCAATCCTCATGCGGCGGTACGTTTCCCATGTTGCAGGGAGCTAAGAATCGGGGCGGGGTCACCTAATGTCTTCACTTCACTTCGACAGCAGCGACACGTATCGAAAGAGAACGGTAGTCCATATCATACGACTAGTCTATATTTAGGAAACTTTCTCTACTTTTTTTCTTATTAATATTTTGTTAAAACCTTCCGTTAATAATGTTTAACTTATTTGACATAACTTTTTAAATCAAATCAGCTTCACGCTGCATCTCGCACACTGAAGGGTAGGCAGAGGGAACCTCGTGTTAAGACACCACTCCACACCAGAGTGAAGAAATGGGAATATAGGAACCCACAATCAGTCGGTTTTACAGTCACACTTTGTGCCCCTGCGACCCGACTGGCCTCTATACATATAACTCTTTATATACATAACTCTTTATATATATAACTTTTTATATTATATAATATGTACTAAGTAACGCGATTTAATTACCTAAAGTTAATGAATATAGGTTGTTTAATAAACCAAATATAATCGAATAAAGTTTACACACTACACCTAAGCTTCAATATCAGTATGCAGGCCTGAATCAACGTTTACCTATGAACATTAGTACTTCTAAGAACTCGTAACAGGTTCGGCTCGTTTGTGGAAATATATATGGTGTTGAATAGAATATGAATTACATTTAACGTGTACTTTGACTTCAATTTATTACTTAGTAAGCTTTTTATGTTTTAATAATATGTACATACAGGTATAATTATATTATGAAAATATATTATATTTTTTAGGTCGTCGTGGCCCAGTGGCACAAATGTGTGACTGTATGCGCAACGGTTGTGGATACGATCCCATTATGAAGAATGAAATATTTAATATTTTTATTTCCTCGCTCTGGTAACGAGTTATATTCGACTAGAGGGCGCGCGCGGCTTCGCCCGCTTATTAGGAGTGAATTCTAAAAAAACCACGAAACACGTGTTCAATAAAATATTTTTAACAGTCTGAATTTAAATTTTTATAAAAATCGGTGGAAATTTAAAGATTTTTCCATATAAACTTTCAACCCCTTATTTGAACCCTTAGGGGGTGAATTCTTAAAAACCATGAAACACGTGTTCAATGAAATATTTTTAAGAGTCAGAATTTCAAATTTTATAAAAATCGGTACAGATAATTTTTTTTTCCATACAAACTTTCAACCCCTATTTCATCCCTTTAGGGTTAAAATTTTTCAAATTCCCTTCTTAGTGGATGTCCAGAATATGTAAATAAACATCTGCCCAAATTTCACGTTTCTGCCATCAGCGGTTACGGCTCTGCGTGCGTCTTACCTCAGTCAGTCAGCACAAGTCCTTTTATATATATAGATATACATCGATGCATCAAATTCGCGGTTCGGTAATTTCTGACAGCAGTGACAGAAATTGAAATTGGCAAAACTAAGCCAGAGAAAATTTTAAAAAAAGTTCCTTTGTTTTGTCTCGACTCTCTGTAAGCTTTAAATAAAAATATTAAACTACATTTATTATTACTCGTGACGTGAACTTACATCCTTTTTCAACACAAAATAGAATTGGATTTATATACAGGCTGGAAGCGTCTGCGCTCCTTTTACCGGAACAGCATATAGGGTAAAATATTTTAAACCCATACCTATAGAACGTAATCGAGATACCTTGACCAGTATAGATGAAGAATTTTTTTTTCATTTCACGATGTTTATCTATACTGTATTGTGGCTACTTGTGACGTAGTTACGAATAGATACCAATAACGTAAATACTTCCTACTACAAAATTACTACTAAGCGTTGCCAACCTGCCGCTTTTCATTCTCAAAAGACAAATACTAGAATGAGAAAGGGATATATCTCTTTCTTTTTACGCAATTCAACATCGCCGCCATTACCTACACCTCGATTCCGTGAATGACTCCCAGTCCTATCCCACGGCACGTCGACGGGGCCCAACGGTTTTTTTTTTCGAACTTGACGTTAATGCTGTTAGCCCTATTGGCCTTTACAGCGACACCGGGTGGGTAGGGAAGAGGGTACTCTGTCCCAGAAGAAATGCAAGCACTACCTGGCTGCTTGAGAGGGGTCGACGACTGTAAGGGCGCCCCCTGCGGGGTATGGGCCCAACGGTCGAAATCCCTCCTCATTAGCGTACGCAGGGCATTCCCCTGCGATCGCCAACACTTCACGAGCGTCCATCAAAGGTCGTACTTTTTCTTCAGGGGCGAGCTACTCTCGCCGCTCCCCGCCCAGAAACGCTGTCAAGACCAGTCCAGGTCAACAGCAATAAAGCCAATTCGAAAAAAAATCTGGGAATCAGGCGTGTGCGCCATTATCGCTTTGATAGGTTTGTGTCTGTGTGGCGTGTGCTTCACAAATGGCGTTGTATTTTACAACGATAATTTTATTATTTTGTTTGAAAGAATTACTTTTTCATTATTGGGATTTTTTTTCAAATTGTATTAGGCGTTTATAGAGTAGTTAAAACTGTGATTTCATTTAAAGTTGTGCTGACATAAACACTCTGTATACTGTACTGTATTCCATTGCAGTTGCAGGAGTAATAGATAATAAAAAATTGTGCTTTGTTTGTTTATATGGAGTGTAAGGGAGTCTACAGCTTTGTAAAGCATTGTTAGAAGAAGTATTCGATTCTGAGAAAACATCGATGTTTCTAACCGATGCATCGGAAAGTATCGATCCACATTCACGATGTATTGCGTCGAAAAAAACATCGATGTATTTTTTAAGTAGACACCCTTAGTCACGAGGTAGTGCGCGGCGTTAAGCTCCGCCAATATGCTAAACTAACTAAACGCGGAATGCTTCAAGAATTCTGAATCAAAAAGCTAAAAAAAATTATATGTATATACGTATATAGATGTTACTGATGACCGAACCAAGAACTTAGTGTGAGTTACATATTTACAAATAAGTACTCACATAAATTGAGATTTGATTGTCTTTTACTTTTTAAATTCCATTTCCATACGCTTAGTATATACTCAATGAGTAATTAGTTAAAATAGTAATTCGTTAAAACAACAAAAAAAACACGACGGCTTTCATTATTTTAATTTTAACTTTTACGTATTTCACTATTATACTATAATACTTTTCTTATTATATTATAATACTTATTAAAAAACAGAGTGGCAGTTTAGTTTCGTAATTATCGTGCTGATAAGAAATATCTTTAATTATTATATGACTATAAAACTAACCTGTTCGTTCGACGCCGTTCGCGCCGCCTCCCTCTTGAGCTGTATAATCACCCGCTCCTTCGATTTGATTTCCTCCAGCTAAAAAACAAGTATTAATTAAAAAGATTTCTTGTTATTTTTTTATGTGAAGATGAAGATGATGATGTTAATAATAAATACTAAACATTTGATATATTAGGCTGTTAAATTCATTTTTATACAACAAGTGCTTTCCACCATCCATATCTATTAAATCAATATTTTTACGTAGATGCATATACACAATTCTTTACTCCAATAAACTTAAATAACCAACGATACCATTATCGTTTTATATCATTTGATACTGTAATAAATTGTAAAACGCGGCAGGACCCTAGAAACGATATCCAAATCCAGTGTTTTTGTAGATTTATGAGTACATTATAATATCAATATATATTTTTAATATAACTCAAAACTAAACTCTTCATCAATCTTATATGAAAAATTAAAATGAAATATACAATCACTCTTTTACGTGATGTTGCAGTAAAATTACATCAGGCGCTTCGTTTTTTTTTTAAGAACTTGAGGTTAATGCTGTTATCCCAACTGGCAACACCGGGTGGGTATGGAAGAGACTACTCTGTTCCTAAAAAATTACAAGCACTAAGTAAGTGGCTGCTTGTGAGGATGGTGACGGCAGTGAGGGCGTTCCCTGCGGGACTCGAACCTCAGCTTGCGGCCGTCAAACTGATTGGAGGCGCTTTAGACTTATAATGTTTACTTTATAGTGTTTTATTCTAAAAAGTAATCAATAGAGTTATTAATCTCAAGAATTATATTTATATTTACAAATAATTAGAAGAATCTACCTAGCTTACTATACATGAAATTAAAGAGCAAAAAACAACAGAAAGAAGGGTTAGAATTAGGGGTCGCAATCCGGGATCCCGACCCCGGGGATATCGGACCAAATATAGGTCTGTAAAATCCCGGTTTTAATTTTACAAGAAACCGGGATTTTCGATATTTTCGGATTTTAGAAAGTTAAAAGTTAGTTATTCGAATTAAAACATGCCTGCTATT
>DWQW01012906.1:0-10538 GCA_018249695.1 Heliconius erato demophoon | reverse complement strand
ATATAAACAATAAATTTATAGTGATTTTTCCAACCGACGACGAAATGTCTTCTTGACCAGTGACTAGTGAACTTTAAGGACCTAAAATATGTATTTCTATTTGTAACAGGAATTTGTAATTTTGTCAAAGTAATTTTATCGAAAGACCTAACTGTTAGCAAAGAACCGCATCAAAATCTGACTATAAATAAAAAACGTTCATTTCCAAATTAATTTACGTAAATCATCAGAATTATAGATTAGAAATATTTTTTTTGCTTTAATTAAATATAAAGAATATATTATTTGATATTAGGTATAATTTGTATGCATACAACGATATAAAATGAAATATATTAAGTATTTTGGAGAAGAATTATATAATCAAATTAAAAAATCATCTTTAATGTTATATATATTTTTTTGTAGCAAGCTGTATTTATCCCTTAATTAATAATCAAAGTTTCCTTGATGACGGCTTATATTCCTCCTATAAATTGCCTTGACTAGTACTAAACAAACAATAAACATATATTACCTAAAGATATAAAAAGACATTTTAAATGTATCAAATGATAAAATTATTTTTGTGAATTTAAATTAATACATCCACGATCGTAAGTGAAACATGAACTATAAATTCTGCGTTAATTGAAAAGCGACGTCGTAATCGGTTTAATATTCCCACTTGGTTACCTACGAACATTACGTCGGCGACGTCGGAGATCCCTTTGGCTTGTCAAGTGAAACTTCTCATCCTCACTAACTAGATAGATATCTATTGAGTGGTTTGAGACTTTAAAGTGTATTTAAATTTTACAGTAGTATAGGGAGAAATGTCTGTTTGTGTGTTTTTTTACCTTCACGCTGTGCAGGATACAGCAAAATATAGCACGCTCTGTTCTTTATATTTCGCCAAATTTTGGGAGACATTCAAATATTTTAGGAAAATAATTCATTTGCCAATTGGAAATCGAATACACACCCTTTGGTTGTGAATAGTAGTATCGTACTACCATATTGCCTTTTTAACGAGCATTGCAAATTTTTAATTAATTAATTTCTAGTAGGTAAATACGTCGCTTGTTACCGTAAAGTATAATTTATTTCAAGTTGTTACTGAGTAAATAATGCTGAACTCTAAATTTAACCAACGATTTATATAAAAATAGAAATATTTTTAAGGCTGTCTCCATATTCATTCTAGCAGCAAATGAACGTGATAATATATATACAAATAATTATACAACTACGAATTTCGTTTTGTTTAAATATTTAAAACGTCAAAACTTTGCCCTTACGTGGAGTGAAGGGTTCTGCAGTACTTTGAATTAATGTGCGTAGAAATTTCATGTATTGTGTTAGTTATTGAATAATTTATTTTCCTTAGGTTAGACTTCTTATTTAAGAATCGATCTAGTAATAATATATGAATATTTAAGTTTATTCTCTAGGTTTTTTTTGTTTGACAATATTTTTAATAAAATTTTGAAATTAAAAAGTTTTGTCAAGAATCTGAAAGACTTTTAAGTTTAAGTTTTTAGGAAAGAAGTTTCTGAAAGACGCTGTAAAATTATGAAAAGGGTTAATATTCAAGAATTTCTCCAACATTCAACTTAATTATATAACTTTGTGTCAGAATTTTGAAAGTAGCGTAATTTTTTTCCATGTACGCTAAATTGAAATGGTTTTGTTCTATAAACTTGACAAATAAATTGCCCGAAAACAACGGAATGTGTATACAATCAGGTAGGCTTTTTGCCTCAATAAATATGACGGAATAGCTTCACGCTGTATTCCGTATGTAGCAAGGTAGGCAGAGGGATCCTATCTAGTGTTAAGACACTCCATCGCCCACTTTCCGCCGAATTCTGGAAGTATCGCATGTTGAGTAGTCGAACTCAACGCCGCGCTTTCGCCTCGACAGCAGAGCGAATAACTGAAAATATTAAATATTTCAATTATTCGAGTGGGCATCGAACCCACAACCTGTCGCGCTTACAGACACACGCATATACCCTTGCGCCACAACTGGCTATATTATTTATGAAAAAAAAATATTATAGCCATATTTCCCAGACGTGACGCACGAAACCTAAACCGAGTTCTTGTTTGTCATTTAAATTATTGAACCATTAGTAAGGCCTTGGTGACTTTGTACAAACACTTAGCACTTTGTTGATCATTGAGATTTAATAGAGGTAATGGCTCTATAGGCGTTTGTGTTTGTTTGTGGGGAGTGATTGTGGGGCTTCGTGATTACTGAAGGGGGGACAAAAAGAATTGTTTGAGAATTAGTATTATCTCAAGAGATAGCGATAGTTATGAAATAAATATGAATATAAAGAGGCCGTCGTGGCGCAGAGGCGCAGGTATGTGGCTGTAACGTGTCGATTGTGGGTTCGATTTCCAATCGAAGGAATTAATTATTATTTATTAATATTGTCATTTTTTTTCTCTGATACCATGGTGAAAACGCAGCGTTGAGCTTCGCCATTCAAATATTATACATTTTGAAAGTGTTTTAAAGCATTCATAGGTTCTACATAGAAAGTAGAACGTATGGCTTAGCGGTCAGAGCGCTTGAATAGTTTCCAAAAAGTGCCGGTCCAAATACCTTTACATTTAAATTTGTTTAACTTTTTAAAAAAATGTATTCAAGAAACATTTTATTTGACATTTAGTTTTAAGCAAAAAAGAAATATTTAAACTGTTACAAAGCACCGCACTAGACTACTTACTCTGCAAGTACCTTTGACGTTCAACGATCCCTCTCTCCGTAGCGTGTTAACATATTATTAGAATATTATAATTAATCTTTAAATAGCACTAATGTTTTATATATAATATTCATACATAAACCGCGTTAGGTATAAATACTTCCTTGCTTGCTTAGATCTAACAACGTTAATAGCCTTATAGTTCACAAGTTGTTCATGAATATTCTATTTATATTAAAGTAAGTTTAGCATTAATGCTAATTTGGTGCTAAGTTAAAGTTTATTACACTTACTGCTATTATTGTTTAATTTAAATATATATTTAAATATATCTCTCTGTCGCGAGTCTCTGTAGTGGCGCAGGAACACAAGCGTGCAACTGTAATCGCGAACGATTGCGGGTTTGATTCCGAATCGAGAAAATTAAATTTTTAAAATGTTTACTTCCTCGTTCTGGTAACATGTTCCTAAATTCAAGAGGCCGGTCGTGGCGCAGCGGCACGAGGTGTGACTGCAAAACCGACTGGTTGTGGGTTCGATCCCCACTCAAGGAGATTGAAATATTTACTTAAATTTATATTTTCATTTCTTCGCTCTGGTGTCGAGGTTAAGCGCGGCGTTGAGTTCTGCCACTCAACACGCAATGCCTCCAGAATTCGGCAGAAAGTGAGGAACGGAGTGTCTTAACACTAGGTTCCCTCTGCCTACCCTGCTGTGTGCGGGATACAGCGTGAAGCTAATTTAATTTTTTTTTAATTTTAATTTTGTATGCCGATCTAAATGTTAGAGAAAACAGAGAAAGTTTAAATATTTGTTTATAAATCATCTTCATCATCAGCACTTGTCGATAGATACGTATATATTTATCCTTATATTTATCCTTACTGCACTTCTACGGCATTAATACGTCATAAAATAACAACATATTAATTTATTATTAATATAATATTAATATTCTAGGCTCACAGTTTAGAGTTCAAAGTTTCATACAAACAGAATGAGAGATCACTCTGTCAGTGGCAAGTTTTGTTAACGTTGTCGATAAGCGTAAAGTTCGGTGACAGGTGTTCCGACCGATACAAGTTGAACAGTTGAATATAACAGCTTTCGATGGAACTTTGAAATATAGTTATGCAATAAATTATTCGATCTATATTATCTATTGCAGGCCAGTCGTGGCGCAGGGGCACAAAGTGTGACTGTACAACCGACTAGTTGTGGGTTCGATCCCCCTCGAGGAGATGAAATATTTATTTAAATTTATATTTCCATTTCTTCGCTCAGGTGTCGAGGCAAAGCGCGGCGTTGAGTTCTGCCATTCAACACGCAAAACGCAATGCCTCCAGAATTCGGCAGAAAGTGGGGAACGGCGTGTCTTAACACTAGATTCCCTTTGTCTACCCTGATGTGTGCGGGATTCATAGATATATAGATATAAGATATATAAAAACGGTTAAGTGCGAGCCGAAATCGCCCACTGAGAATTCCGTACCAATTTCAGGATTGTAGTAAATTAATATCAAATATTACATGGACCTTTAAAGCATGAAAAAAAGCAAGTTTCTATGTCAACGTGATCAAAAGATACAAGATACAACATAATCGAAATTCACATAATTATCAAACCCATAGGGTAATTTCAGACCTATAAAAAAATTCGAAAAATTCTAATCCGGATTTTTCATAGATAAATATTGTGACAAGTCCGACTTACACTTAACCGGTTTTTTGAGAGAGTAATTGTAATATTTGTAATATACATTCGACATTGTGGAGTAAAAACCAAATACCACATTTTTCTTTATTAGATTTGTAAAATTTTCCAGCTGACGCGTGCTACCTGTTAGGAGATTTAGGAACGACCAAGAATATGAATTTAGCAAAATGGATGAAAACGGATCAACGCTGTTCCACTCTGACACGGGTCGAGGGTATAAGTGATCTAAAAAATCATATTTTGTACAAAAAGGTCATCAATTTGGAAAATTTTGGGGAAATCCCCCAGAGTTGACCTCGTGCTTTGATATTTGGATTCGGGTATTATGCGTAACAATCTTTGTGAAACTACTAAATGAGATAATTAACATTTGACTAGCTACCATATTATTTTGTGTAGTGAATTCAGGAAGTATTGCGTGTTGAGTGGCGGAACTCAACGCTATGCTTTGCTTTAGCAGAGCGCGGAAATGAAAATATTAAATATTCCATTTCCTTCAGTGGAAATCGAACACCCAACCATCGCGCTTACAGTCGCACGCTTCTGCCCCTGCGCCACGACTGGCCTTCACATACCTATGTAAAGATAAAAATATAACTTAAAATAAACAAATTACGATTTACATAAATATTTATTTTAGTAATATAAAATATAAAATTCCTTTGTCGAATACATTTACATAAAGCTCTCACAGCGCCGCTGATCCGATAGTGTACTAAAAGGGAAAACTATTTTGCGGTCGTATGATCCGATTATGCATGTTTAAATACAGCGATATCATAATTACGGAGTTATATTTTAGATTTGTAAGTAAATTATGTATTTATGAGGTTTTTATAGAGGTTTATATACATATATATTTAATTGTGAATACGAGTAATCTGTAAGACTCTCCATTCTCATAAAGACTGACTGAAATAAATAAGCGTGCAAAAACGTACAGACAAGTACATATATACACATAATACTGAATTTTCTATAGTTGTTATCTAAAATAAAATAAAATAAGATTAATTTTATAAGAAAGAATTTACACAAAAATTTTTTACACATTCTAAAATCCGAAAGTAAATGAAATAGAATTAAATATGTTTCTTAAAGTTTTACGCCTTATCCTGGATAGAGCAAGGTACAAAGAGAGAACACTAGGCGTGATTAGACATTTCACATTCCGCCCAAATTTCGTGACATTGAGTATTGAGTTTGCTCAACACCGCGCTTTGTCATGTTACCAGAGCAAGGAAATAAAAATAATTAATTTCTCTAAATGGGAATCAAACCCATGTTCATAGTGTTTACAGTCAGACGCTGTAGCAAGACTACCTAAATACACATAATAATAAATTACTCAAATAATTAAAAAGTTTCTCTGTTGAAACAATTTGAGCAGTTTTAAGCAGTGAAATTATGTTAATGCGAGAGATAATCTTGGTCGTGTTGAGAACTCCGGAAATTCGCTCATAACTGGATGTTGTCAGTCGCCGCCACGGTGATGTATTTTGAAAAGTTTACCATATAGATATTTTATCAGATATTTTTAATAATATTATATCTTTTTTCTATTTCTTTTCTAATTATTAATTATACGATTCTCAGGAGGTAGGCGTTAACGTTTACTGCACAGTTTCGACCTATAATAGCCATTATCGAAGTATATCATGTGAATTATTTATTAGTTCGGGTTAAGGGTTAACCATTACCTTCATTTTATTTTTATGTGTTTTTTCCCTCATTTACCTACTTATTTATTCATTACGCATCTGCAAAAGTGAGTGTGTGAAAATGAAAAATAAGTTACTCTTTTTTACAAATTGAAAAATTACGACCACCGTTTTTAGGACTGCGCACCTTAACTGTGCCAACGCATATCAATATTCTTATATTTAAGTTCTATATATTTTATTTCTTGAGATGACCCTTTATATGTATAAGACGACTCAACTTTAATTCATTAACAATGGGTTACCAACATCATACATTCATCACGATTCATCATTGGTTTTAGAAGAAATTTAGTATCTTCTATATTCTCTATTCCAGTTCAAACTATGCAATTTGACCTCTTTCTATATCTTGGAAAGCAAACTTTTGCATCGATCAGTCTTGTTATCTGCAAAATGGAACAAAGGAACTCCGAAGCTAAAATAGGTTTTTGATCGACTATATAGACATTGCAGGCTTTAAATGTTTTTTCACGTTTGTTTTTAAAGGAATATATATTTTACTGCAAAGGTTTTTATAGAGTATTTAGACTACTTTCTGATGTGTTTAAAAATAAAATAAATCAGCTTCTCGTTGTATCCCGCACACAGCAGGGTAGGCAGAGGGTCTCCACTTTTTGCCGAATTCTGGAAGCATTGCGTGTTGAGTGGCAGAACTCAACGTCGCGCTTATCTCGACACCAGAACGAAGAAATGGAAATATTAAATTTAAGTAAATATTTCCCCTCCTCGAGTTTGGATCGAACCCACAACCAGTCGGTTTTACAGTCACACTTCGTGCCACTTGCGTGTGTTGAGTTCTGCCACTCAACACGCAATGCCTCCAGAATTCAGCAGAAAGTGGGGAACGGAGTATCTTAACATTAGGTTCCCTCTGCCTACCCTGCTGTGTGCGGGATACAGCGTGAAGCTCATTTTTTTTATATCCTCGAAAAAGCAAAGTGCGGCGTTGAGTTCCGCCACTCTGAGCACGCAGAGCCTCAAGAAATTAGCAGAAAGTGAAGAGGAGAGCGACTTAACACTAGTTTCAGAAGTTACCTCCGTCCAACCTGCTGTGTGTGGAATACAGCGTAGCTACGTAGCACAGCGAAGCGTAACGCAGCGAAGTTAAAAAAAGAGGTAATGACATTTAAAATTTTTAGATAGCTTATTTTTCTTTATTCGGTACCTAAATAAAAAGATTCAATATAAAAATATAACAGTCAAGTGTAATTTCCACAGAATAATTATAAACATTTGATTTCAATATTATTTAATAGCGTATCTTTAAGTATTTGCCCACGTAGGTTTTACAGTTACCTATAAAAAGTTGTATAAGTGATAGTCACTCCATCGTCCGTGGTGTGACATCATCTCATAAGGTCAAGGCTAATAGCAATTATACGAAGCATGTTGTTGATGTTTGTTGAAGTTTTATGCGGAAGAAATCTCATGATGTTACGTTGGATTTTATTTATTTATTTATATATACTTTATTGTACACCACAAATACAAAGCAAGCAAAGCCACAACTTACATTTAGTAAAGGCACATAACATTGTGTGAAGCACAAAAGGCGGTCTTATCGCTAATTAGCGATTTCTTCCAGACAACCTTGAGGTTAGGAGATATAAAATTAAAAATATATAGTGGGTGGTGTAAATAAACATTCATACCTAAATAATATTCTATCCTAATACATAAACTTAATACATAAATATTTATATTATAGTGCAATATATAAGGTAATATAATATACTAATACATAATTCTATATAATATATATTGATGTCATATAATTACGAATATATTAAGTTAATGGAATAGGTAAATGTCTTCATAGAGAACAGGTCTTAAAATAATATTTTTTTACAGATTTTTTAAATATACGTAAAGATTTGGAACGTCTGATAGGAAGTGGCAAGGCGTTCCAAAGATTTATCGCTCGTATCACAAACGAATTCTCATAAAATTTACTAGTGTATGTAGGCATTCTTAAAGTGAGATTCTCAGTAGATCTCAACCTACTTGTATGCGCTCCTAAAAATTCAAACATTTCCCTTAAATAAGGTCTAGTGTCTAGTATTGATAGTCCGAGAACTCAGAGAAAAGTGGAGAGCGGAGTGGCTTAGCACTAGGCTCCCTCTGCCTACCCTGCGGCATTTTATTATTAATGATCTGCATAAATAGATTTTTTCATGCCAAAAAATAAGTATATACAATATACATACATATATTACTCTGTATGAATGTCATGTTCATGTTGTGTTCATTCAAACACATTCAGCGCTCTACGAAATTGTGAACCAGACATTGATGTTTTCAAAGGTTTGACATTTTAACATTTTTTACATTTTTAAAGTGTTATTTACACTATTTACACTTAGGAAAGATTTTAACATTATTGGAATTAACGCATTTTCCTGTATAGATAGATGAGAACCAGTGACAAGTCTACAGTAGCACAATATAGTGTACTTTACTTTACGTAAAGTGTAATTTTTTAGTTTAATGCTGTATCCCGCTTATATCCAAGTTGACAGAGGAAACCTAGGAACCTAGTGTCTCCATTAGATCCTAGATACTCCATTTCCATTCAGATACTTCCGTTCGACACTTTTTGCCGAATAATGGAGCAACGGCTTGTAGAGTTGCGGATGTCAACACCGCGCTTTGTCTCATTACCAGCGCAAGAAATGAAAAAATTAAATATCCATTCCAGGAGGGAGAATCGAACCTACAACAGTCGCACGCTTGCCCTCCTCTACGGCCGCTTCAAATACTACAAAAATAAATTAAAAAAGTCAAATACTTGTAGTATGTTATGTATTCCCTCAAACAGAATTATTTTATTATCATCTCTTGACCCATATCTATATATTGACTATATGTTTAAACTGTGCCATAGCCGTGTTCAAATGTTAATATGAAACACAGATTTAATTTCGTTACCTTCAGGTCATCCAGGTAGAGCTAAAGCTGTATTAACTTCGAGACTACCCGCTGTCGACCAAATCTCATTTCGGGCGACTTAACCAGATGTGTTCTGAGTATATCTTCTATATTTTTTTTAGGTTCGCGCCGTATACCGCATTTAGTGAAGTGGGCAGAGATAATCTAATATTAACTCAGTGTTATTGTTAATAGACAGCAGAAAAAGACATAAAAACGTTATGGCAAATATAACTTGTTATCGAAACTCAAAATTTGTCTAATCAGTCTATATATAAAAATATTTTTCTTAAAACCATTCTTCTGAATGTGTAACATTACATTCTGTATTTTTCCAACTACTTTTCTGCCGAATTCAGGAGCCATTGCGTGTTGATCGGCGAAAGTCAACGCCACGCTTTAAGAATTTTTGAAGAAAATAGAAGTACTAAATATTTAATTTCCTTGAGTAGGAATCGAACCCACAACTGCCACATGCCACGACTAAACTCTATATGTATAAACAATCACTGTCATAATTCTGTGTATCGTACTAACTTGAATTAAATTATGTGCGAAGAGTAAATTGACGTCGTATATCTTGTAACTTTATATCGCACGTTGCCTTCTCCGTACGTTATTATGTGTTCATTATATTAAAAACGGCTACAGTAAAATTTTAAGAGTATTTTTTAATAATTTGCCTTTATTAAAACACTGCATTGCGCACATTTCGCTAGATATTCTAAATAGTATAACCGTTTTTTTAAAATGATCATTTTAGTCTCAGCCATTGAACATAAAAAAAAATAATTTCGTAGGATATTTCGACATGATTTTTGTATGTAGGTCATTTAAATTCAGGTTGCGTTAACAAAGGAATTGTAACGGAGCGGCCGTTGTGTAAGCTCACGTCGCATCACAGTTCACGAAGCCTAACACTCTAAATATTAGAATTAAAATTTAACTTTTATATATTTCCTTACATAAATAAAAATATATAAAAAAAAATAAATAAATAAAAATTAGCTTCACGCTGTATCCCGCACAGAGCAGGGTAGGCAGAGGGAACCTGGTGTTAACACTCCTGTTCCCCACTTTCTACCGAATTCTGGAGGCATTGCGTGTAGAGGGGCAGAACTCAACGCCGCGCTTAACCTCGACACCAGAGCGAAGAAATGGAAATATAAATTTAAGTAAATATTTCATCTCCTCGAGTGGGGATCGAATCCACAACCAGTCGGTTTTACAGTCACACCTTGTGCCGCTGCGCCACGACCGGCCTCAAATTAAAAATACATGTTTCTATAAAACAAAATTTGACCATGATTTTCATAAATTTTTGATTAATTTTCTATAAAACTTCATCAAGTCCGTCAATTTGTTACCTTATGTACCTACAACAAATGCTACAATCTACACTCTGCAGTACGCGAGATAGCGACGTAGCACAGTAATGAGATATTAACGGAATATCGATGTTCTCAGAAA
>DWQW01012905.1:0-10539 GCA_018249695.1 Heliconius erato demophoon | reverse complement strand
GTGTTTATGTTATTGGGATCTATACGTAATCGCGTCACACGAAATACAGGTATGGATAAATATCGTGAAATGAAAAAAAAATCCTACGTCCAAACTGTTGAGGCATCTTGATTAATTTCTTTAGGTATAGGTTTGGAATATTTTACCCTATATGCTGTTTCCGTAAATGGAGCGCTGCCCCTTCCACCCTGTATAAAATACGTATGATTTTTTTCGTATTCTTTTTTCAAATAGTTTACTGTCTCTATTAAATATTTTTGTTTTTGCTTTCACATAGTTTTAATGGTTTATGAATTACATTTTGTGTTTTTTCTTACAGAATTTTAGAACAGTATTCATTAATTAACACACATTAATATTTTTAGGGTTCCATACCTTTTAAAGAAAAAAGAATCAGCTTCACGCTGTATCCCGCACTTTGAGTGTTGGTAACGTTGTTGAGTGGCAGAACTCAACGCCGCGCTTAGCCTCTACACTAGAGCGAAGAAACGGAAATATAAATTTAAGTAAATATTTCATCTCTTCGAGTGGAGATCGAACCCACAACCAGTGGGTTTTACAGTCACACTTTGTGCCCCTGCGCCACGACTGGCCTCTACATACATACATTACATTAAAACTAACATATTAAATAACGTTACATCATTGAACAATGGCTTCAAATTAGTTCCAAACTCGTAACATTTCCTTACGGCTAACCAACCGAGGAGTGTGTCAACAAAACTAAGCAACGGTAGGTATTTAAGAAAAGTTTAAGTGCTTGTATTTATATAAATCAGTTTCACGCTGTATCCCGCACAGTAGGGTAGGCAGAGGGAACCTAGTGTTAAGACTCTCTATTCCCCACTTTCCGCCGAATTTTGGAGGCATTACGTGTTGAGTGGCGGAACTCAACATCGCGCTTTGCCTCGACATCTTAAATAACATATAAACTTAAATAAATATCTCATTTTTTCGAGTGGGGATCAAACCCACAACCGTCATATTACAGTCACACCCTTGTGCCCCTGGGCCATGACGGCCTCTTGTATTTATATGAAAGTTTTTTTTGGTAAACGGTTGCATAGATGTAAATCGAGATATTGAGTGTTGAATATAGGAAAATATTTGATTTAATCAGCCTAATTTTTGGTTGAAATTTGACTTATTATGAACTTTAATAGGCTCTATCAGCGTTGCCAGACGTTCCAATTTCTAACCGAGGATTTAAAAGTATAAAAGTGGACAGGTATTGTCTCGCTTTGATTGATTTAAATTTTGTGCGTGACTTATGCCATGCACTTTAGAGAATTCTTTTTTAATTATTTTATTTTTCTAGTAAGTTTCTAACAATTCCAGAGATAAAAATCCTGCGTTTCCCCAAGACAAAATCTAGCAACGCTGGACTCTATCTAAGATTCACAATATAAACGCATATTCTTCTTATATTGTAGCAAAATTGAACGCTATATTACAACAATATAAAATATAAATTCTTACAAGAAAATGACAAAAGACAACATATTTAAATGAATTATAAAAAATTACGGATGTATATATAAGAAAATAGGATTAATGTTAATACTTAACAGCTATTACCTAACTGTGTAGAGTGGGGTGAAGTCGGGAACCACTTTCAGTTTCTTTGGCTCACTTGTTCGGCGAGCACGCGTTACGCAACCGCCGGTCCGACCCGCATGACATACTTTACGAAAACATTACTAATTTGACACAGTATGTTCATATATTTTGCATTTATTATGACAAAACATTCCATTTAAAATATTTAGTTAATATTTGACAGATTAAAAATTATTCTTTTGTCAATTTTCCCGCTGTTTCTTTTTGTTTTTTTTTATTTACGTCAAATATTTGAAAGATTGCAAATATATTTTTTTGTTTTTTTTTGTTTGTTCTTGTTTTTTTATTATTATTATTGTGTTATTAAACATTTTATGAATATGGTTGAAACGAAGTGCATTTTTCTTGTGATCAAGTGCGATGTGCGTGTTTTGTGCAGTAATTAATATTGAAGCATCATCTGTCGAAAAGTAAGTAACTATCCTGTAACTTTTGTTAATATTTTTTAATATATTTTTTATTTTTTTTTATTATAGTTATTCACAACAAGTTATTCTAATAAAAAAATTAATATAGATTATGAAAATAAAGTAATAAAACGCCCTATTCTTCGGTATTCATTTTATGTCATATAGCTACAAAAGTAATTAAATCACTTTCAAAAACTTGTTTTGCAATTTTATTAAATACTTATAAGTTTTTTTTTTCAATATTCGCTATAGGAAGGTCATTATTAAAATCCTGTAAAATATAGAACGTAATATTTTATTTTGACAAGACTCTTTACAGTCATTCATTGTATATTAATTATTACTTTTATAATGTAGAGTTGATATAAATTATAAAATAAACATTTTGAAATTAAAATTAAATAAAAATTACGTATTTATTATTACATATATTTATATTTACATTACAATACGGTGATAATAGAATTTATGAAGTTGTAATATTAGTAAATTATTACAAGCAAATATTTATTTTTTCTTTTATATAACACTAATGTGTTATATTACAGAAATGAATCGACATATTACGCCACACAGGTGTGTGTCTAGTTTTTAATTGACTTCTGTAAAAGGAGGAGGTTATCAATTCGACCGTATTTTTTTTGTATTTGTTCAGAAATCTTGGCTGGCTGAATCGATTTTGATGATTTTTTTTTTATTGAAAAGTTAGTGATTCCCGTGTGGTCCCATTTTAATTTGGTCTATTTTTAACATTAGTATCCATGAGAAAATCCACATAAATCGTCTTAAATTTGCATAAAGTAAGTTCGAAACAAATCGACGAATAACTCAATATGCCGCCAACCGATTTCGATGATCCTTTTTTATTGGAAAGGATACATTTCATAGGTAGTTTGATGAAAATTTAGTTAGGTTCTGATTATCGATCGAATTTTAAATCGATATTTTTTTGGTTAAAACTTTTTTTGTCGTTTATTTAAAGTTTAAACTCTCATAATATTAAAACAAAACATTACAACACATTCTGTATCTAGGATGTTTGCAATGAAAAAAAAATAAATATATTTTTATATAATTATTTGAATTACGAAATCATACATTTACAATTACTTGTAACTATTACTTTTTTTGTTGTTTATTTAAACTCTCATAATACTAAAACAAAACATTACAACACATTCTGTATCTAGAAATCTCTGTTTGCAATGAAAAAGAAAGATATTTTTATATAATTATTTGAATTATGAAATCATAAAATTAAATTAGAATAATAATTCTTGTAACTATTACGGGGATAATCGTGTATTATCGATTACGGGGTGAAGCGTGAAATATTACTTAATATGTTCGGCAAATTATCTTATATTAATAATACACGGATCTGTAATCCCACATCGAGGTCCTTCAGGCCATGCGTAACTAATACCTCTTATTATTGAAATAATATTTAAATGTTAAACACCGTGTTAACATCTCATCTCGTGGTTGTAAACTTTAATCTACAATTTTTAACTGCTTTTTTTTTAACATTTTTGTTCAGCTTCACGCTGTATCCAGCGTATAGCAGTTCCTCAATTTTCGCTGCATTTTTCAGTAAGTGAGAGAGCGAAGAAAAGTAAATATAAAATATTTCATTTCCTCAAGTGGGAATCGAACTCACAACCTGTCGAGTTTATAGTCACACGCTCGTGTCCCTGTGTCATGACTGTTTGATTTTATCTGTACCTAATATATATCATATTTAAAACTCTTCCATTACTAAGTGAGTCGCAAATACGTGGAACACTGAAATTCGGTGTGCAGGTTCATCGGTTTAGGAGAACTAAGAAAAGATTCCTCAAAATTTAAAATTTTTGAGGTCGTAAAGTCCACACAAACAAGGTTACGCGATCTAAATGTAATGAGAAGGATATATTTTTCATTGTTTTTTAATATTAAACAATATTAAAAAACAATGAAAAATATATCCTTCTTATTACTTCTTCTTAGTTACTTATTTTTGCCGTGTGATCCCAGCCTAGAATAGGATCATCCTGGTACTGGTGGTGTCGTAAGAGGCGACTAAAGTACGTGTGGTAGAGTCACGTCGCCAGCAATGGCAACACGCATGGGCAGACTCGACCGGATCATTACAACCCCCGGCATTTAAAACCGGCGTGAAGTAGTGGCTTTATGCCACTGCGTTTCGCATCAGGTAATGCCGGGCTCCGGAGCCCAACCCACCTTACAGGCAGGCAACGCACCTGTAGCTCCCCTGGTGCTGCACGGGGTCGTGGGCGGCGGTGATCACTTACTATCAGGTGACCCGCACGCTCGTTTGCCTTGTCTTTTCCATAAAAAAAAAAAGCAAAATGCAGGCGATTCATGTAGTAAATAAATGTTTGTTTTGCTGTGATTTATTTTAAGCGTTATTTGCATTTGACGTTTAGGTAATTATTATAATGGATTTGGTTGCATGATCCTCTCTCAGGTAGCATTTTTGATGTTGTGTAGAACTATTCAATAGATTTTTTGCTGCTATATTAGATTTTTTTATTTATCTTTGTAACGGAGGGTTAGGAAGAGAGAGCATAGTGATGAGTTTTTTTGCTTTTAAACAGTATCCAATTTATAGCAAGGTAGGCAGACGGAACCTTGTGTTATGATCTTCGCACCTTCCAATTTTCAAGACATTGCGTTTGTCTTGTTACCAGAGCGAGAAAATAAATATAATTTCTTCCCCTGCGCGGCAATCGAATCCATAACTATAAAAGAATAGTTTATTCTTTAGAATATTGCAAACATATGCGACAAACCAATACGTTTGGTCTTACAAGCATACAGTACAAGCGTTAGTAAAGCGTTGAGGTTCTTGCCGACTCTTCTTAACGACCTTCCGAGCTGGTGAAATCTTTACTACCTTTCAATGAAACTAAAATTCTTCCAAAATTTTATTTAACTACAAAAAAAATTATGTTGACTCGTCAAAATTAAAAACAAATTTGCCGCCTACTGAACTTCTTCTATTAAATTTAAAATTTTATTCATGGTAAAGATTTGAAACCACAACCACCGCGTTAACTTTCTGAAAAATCTCTTCTGAATCTTTACTACTATCCCTCGACAGCGTCTAGGGATTAATAACAATTGATTTATCCACTCCCGCCACCAAATACGGTGAAGCCGATAAGCATCGAGTTTAGGCATCTTGCGAAACCGCGCGGAGGTCGAAAAAGGCAGATGTATGAGAAATTGCGCACTGGTTTTGTTTTATTTATAATTATATATATTTCTTAGATTCAATAGAATGGCACAGGGGCACGAAGCGTGACTGTAGAACCGACTGGTTGTGGGTACGATCCCCACTCGAGGACATGAAATATTTACTTAAATGTATATTTCCATTTCTTCGCTCTGGTGTTGAGGCAAAGCGCAGCGTTGAGTTCTGCCAGTCAACGCACAATACCCCCATAATTTATCAGAAAGTGGGGAACGGAGTGTCACACAGCAGAGTAGGCAAAGGGAACCTAGTGTTAGGTTCCCTTTGCCTACTCTGCTGTGTGCGGGATAAGTACAGTGTGAAGGTGATTTATTTTATTTTAATAGAAAATTATTTCAATAATTCAATAATTAACTATACAATGATCTAGCGTTTTAGATTTTATGTTTCTATAGCTACAAATTTTTGTACTATTTTAACAGAAGGACAGGTTCGTTTGTACTAATTACTTAAATAAAGTTTTATTTGAGGCCAGTAGCGGCAGTTTCTCATTCGAGGAAATGAAATATTTAATATTTTCATTTCTTCGCTCTAGTGTCGAGGCAACGGTACGGCGTTGAGTTCCGCCACTCAACACGCAAAGCCTCCAGAAATCGGTTGGCAATAGGGAGTGCAGCGTTTTAACGCTAGGTGCAACGCTCTCTGCCTTGTACCTTGCTACATGCGGGATACAGCGTGTAGCTGGAAATGTTTTATTATAAAAAAATAATAATAATAAATTAAATTAGCTTCACGCTGTATCCCGCACACAGCAGGGTAGGCAGGGGGAACCTAGTGTTAAGACACTCCGTTCCCCGCTTTCTGCCGAATTCTGGAGGCATTGCGTGTTGAGTGGCAGAACTCAACGCCGCGCTTAACCTCGACACCAGAGCGAAGAAAATGGAAATATAAATTTAAGTAAATATATCATCTCCTCGAGTGGCGATCGAACTTACAACCAGTCGGTTTTGCAGTCACACCTCGTGCCGCTGCGCCACGACCGGCCTCGGTCGGATGTTTTATTATGTACCTACTAAAATGTGAACTATGAACAATATACGCCCAATATTAATAACCTATCTCCAACGTCAATCTTAGATTGCTTCATACATCTATCCAATCTAGAGATAGGATAGATGTATGAAACAATCTAAGATTGACGTTGGAGATAGGTTATTAATTATGGGCGATAGTGACGCAATAGAAGACAGCGCGATGGTTGTAAGTTTGATTCTCTTTCACTCGGAGAAACGATTATGTTACAGTATGTCAATAAACCGCCTATATATATATATATATATATATATATATATATGGGGTTAGGAATAGGGAAGGTCTAGCTACTGAGACCTAGAATTTTTTCTAACAAAAAAAAAATCCTGAAAAATAAAAACACCGGCCCTCTCTGTTAAATATCTCTAAGCAAGCCCATGAGTTCGCTAACGCGCAATTACTCCGAAAATTGACAGAGACTTGAAAGAGGAGTCTCTTAACTCTCTATCTGTTAACTATGCAAAATACGTATCGACGACCGTCAAGAAATAAACCATACTCTTTTATTTTTCAGCTTAACGCTGTAAGCGTCGCTTGTAAATAACAACACATAATACCATATTTTAAACACTATATGTTCCAATACCATATTAAGTATCATCGTAAGTTCAAATTACTAAATATCAGTGTCTTGTCCAAGCATTTGATATTTGAACCCGATCTTTGTGGAAACGAGCCCAAACAAACGTTACATGATTTATATAACAAGGTAATATAAGCTATCGGGTGCTGCTCTGTCATACGACTCCGGTCGGATATCTGGCAAATAAAACTTTTAAGTTTTAAAGTGTTAATGCTTGTATAATTTTAGAGTATGGATTTAGGCCAGGACAGGTTGTGGCTTCGATTCCCATTCGAGGAAATGTAATATTTTATATTTATTTAGGAAACGTATGCCTGGTCGGTTTCCAGGAGGCGCGGGTTCGAGTCCCGCTACGTTCAAATTTTTATACGTTTTCGAAATAAATATTTTTTCTTTCCTAAGTGTGGAATAACACTTTAAAAATGTTTAAAAGTCACATTTTATATTTTCATTTCTTTGCTCTGGTGTTCCTCAACTGCTACGCCTCCAGAATTCTGCGGAATGTGGGGAGCGGAGTGCCTTAGCACTAGGCTCTCTCTCTGGCTACCTTGCTATATGCGGTATACAGTGTAAAGCTGAAGAAAAAGAACTAAAATATATTTTCGTATGAAAAGACGTATCATAATTTCTCAATACAAACAAAAAGGGGAAAGTGTTCAAGCAAGTTGACCACATGGCGCTTCTTATGCATTAATTACAATTTTATATTTTATAAGTATTACCTAGTGTATTCACATGTGATCAGCAATTGAAGAATAAGCTGTTATATTATAAAAATAAACAAAAATATATGTTTTTAGAATTAAACATTATTAGTTTTGATTAAATATTATACAGACGTAAAATAATAAATTAGATTATAGTTAATTATACCACCACCTCTTATGTACCTAATAGGTTTTATTTTTTATACAATTTACGTGATTATAGTTAAAAATAAACTTCATAAATTATTTATGAGGCCAGTCGTGGCGCATGGGCACAAAGTGTGACTGTAAAATCGACTGGTTGTGGGTTTGATCCCCACTTGATGAGATGAAATATTTACTTAAATTTATATTTCCATTTCTTCGCTCTGGTGTCGAGGCAAAGCGCGGCGTTGAGTTCTGCCACTCAACACCCAATGCCCCCAAAATTCGACGGAAAGTGGAGAACGGAGTGCCTTAACACTAGGTTCACTCTGCCTACACTGCTGTGTGCGGGATACAGCATGAAGCTGATTTATGTATTTTATTAATTCATAAATTAATAACCTTTTTAGTTTTATAATTTTTCCAGAGTGCAAGAATAACACTCAAATACTAAATATCCTAAAACAGCTTGCAAAACCATATCAATTAGCGTACATGTGACAAACAAACATACAAGTACAACATTACAACTACAGCATAAAGCCGTCCACTGACGCAACCGCTTTTCTCCATATTGTATAACCGACATTGGGACCGACTGACCGCGTTCCGCACACCCTATTAGCCCAAAATACCTCATAACTTAATACTATTATCACAATACTATCTTTTGTCAAGGTTGGCTGTTGTGGCGCAGTGGTAGGATGTGTAACTGTAAACCCAATGGTTGTGGATTCGATTCCACTTGAGGAATTGAACTTAAATTTTTTTCGTATTTTATATTAAGCTTTTTATCGTGATAGTTTAGAAATAGTTACTTAAATAATTAAAAATATTTAAATAAAAAGAAATATATGTTTTAGTATTTATTATTTTATTTATGTAAACAAAAATTAAGCGCCAATCGTGCTGCAGGGGCACAATGATTCCACTCGAGGAAATTAAATATAAATATTTATAAATTTTCAAAATTGTGTCAAAGCATCCCCTAAAATATATTTCAAGACCACCCATACTACAACAGAGTTTTACTGAAATTAAAAAAAACCTGTGTTACAACTGTATGTTTTGCAACAGTTATCTCTTTATAGCGATTAATATAAAATATTTCCAGATTATCTTAATTTTGTTAAGCTTTTAAAGCTGTTATCTTTATTTTAAAAGGAATTTGTGGTTAATATTACTAAGTACTTTAGTGACTTAACGTAAAATTTGAGACTAGGCATATGACTGTAGACATGACATGTGTGGGTTCGATTCTCACTCACGGAAATTTAACATTTTCATTTCTTCGCTTTGATGTCGAGGTATAGCGCGGCGTTGAGTTCCGCCACTCAACACGCAATGCCGAATGATTCTGTGGAAAACGGGGAGCGGAGTATTTTACCACTATGCTCCCCATGCCTATCCTGCTATATGCGGGATAGAGCGTGAAGGTGAAAAAATAAAATTATTAAAAAAAAAACGTAAATCTTGATGAGCAAAAGTAAACTAGGCTTGTGAAATTCGACCTCATTACTAAATACGTAACTTATCAGTTCTACATACTTTACTCGAGCTGGTTTTTGAACGTTTCATAAACGTGGAATTTTAACAAACTTTATTGACATTAATTTAAAAATATGTAGTTTTATAAATAAGTGTAATATATGAGGCCGTCGTGGCGCAGGAGAATAAGGGCGTGACTATAACGTGACGGTTGTGGGTTCGATCCTCACTCGGGGGAAGGAATTATTATTTATATACTAGCGACCCGCTCGCGGCTTCGCCCGCTTAAACCACAGAATTATTTAATTAACACACTGAATTATGTTCGGGTTTTGATATACCTATAATGTATGTTTGCAACGCAATGAAGATTTTTAGTGAGAAAGTTATTAAAACTTTAGGTCGCACTTTCGTACCTCCCATAAGAATCTTCAATTGAATGTTTGAAATAAAACACAACTTATCGATACTTACAATAAAATCCTAACTCATCAGTGTCTGTACATGGAAGATATTACATTTAACGATGTAATAGCATTGGTCAGTTGGTCTGTTTGTCTGTGCGTTTGTTCACGATAATCTCAGAAACGGCTTAACCAATTTAAGTCCTTTTTTTGTTTTTATTTTGGTAATCTGCCCTTAAATATTTAGTATTAATTTTATTTTAATCAGCTTCACGCTGTATCCCGTACACAGCAGGTTAGGCAGAGGAAACCTAGTATTAAGACACTCCGTTCCCCACTTTCTGCCGAATTCTGGAGGCATTGCGTGTTGAGTGGCAGAACTTAACGCCGCGCCGGACACCAGAGTGAAGAAATGCAATTTATATTTCCATTTCTTCACTCTGGTGTCCTCGATACCAGAGTGAAGAAATGGAAATATAAATTTAAGTAAATATTTCATCTCCTCGAGTGGGGATCGAACCCACAACCAGTTTTTAGTCACACTTCGTGCCGCTGCGCCACGACTGGCCTCAACTGGACTGGACTTTATTTTAATCGGTTCACACAAAGTTAAAACCAGATCCACGCTTTATCCCACCTTTAGCAGGGCAACTTTGTGTTAAGATATTGCGTATAATGTGTGACTGATGTGCGAAATGAAAATATTACTAAACGAAATGAAAATATTATGAAATTATAATTCAATCCTCCAAGTGGGGATCGGATCCACACCAGTCGCGTTACAGCCCCAACTTTGTGCCCCTGTGCCGCGACGGCCTTTAACAAAGAAGAGAAGAGAAGCGTCAGCGCTCCTTTTACGGAAATACCATATAGGTAAATTGTAATAGGCTTT
>DWQW01012904.1:0-10539 GCA_018249695.1 Heliconius erato demophoon | reverse complement strand
AAAAATCTTTAAATTGCCACCGATTTTTATAAAAAATTAAATTCAGACTGTTAAAAATATTTTATTGAACACGTGTTTCGTGGTTTTTTTAGAATTCACTCTTAATAAGCGGGCGAAGCCGCGCGCGTCCTCTAGTATCATATGAAATTAAATACAAATATGAGCTAATAAAAGTTATTTTTAACTGACCTCTGTAAGAAAAGGAGGCTATCAATTGTTCTGTATTTTTTTTGTAACATAAACATAAATTTTCACTATTCCCATTTCTTTCGGATTGATTTCTGATTTTCATAATTCTACGGAAAGTATGTAGGTTTTGTAGAATGAATGTTTAATTTTGTAGGTGAATTTCATAGACCGTCATCGAAGACCTGGAAATTTGATAATAATCTCAGCTCCTCGCAATCTTGAGATAAATAGTATGGAGAGATACGTACGGACGTAGAACAAAGTGATACGTTATGTTTCTATATTTAAATTATTGAAACTATTAAAATTTTACTATATTTCAGTATATGCAAGTATTGCTCAAGTAGAGTAGTGTTGTAAGCAGTGGAACTACGTATATGTGAAATTATTTGAGAAAATGGCGATTCACATATCTGTTTAATCTTTTTCTAATAAGAAGAAGATTGATAAAATATTTTTGTCATTTTATTTATAAAACAGTTATTTTAACTTCATTGTAGATTATATTTACAATAAATGGGGAACGGAGTGTCTTTACACAAGGTTCTCTCACCATACCCTACTGTGCGAGATATAGTGTGAAGCTAATTATTTTTATTTTTTATTTAAAATCAGTTGGCAGTCGAAATAAATACTCCAAAAAAGGATATGCACACAAAACAAATAACGTTCTTTACCTTCACTCTAGGCTATGGTAGACGAAACTTAGTGTTAAGACACTCTGTTCTTCTGGTGTCAGTGCTCTAATTTCAGCGGAGCTCAACGCTGCCTTTGTCTTGTTACCAAAGTTATAAAATGAAAATAATGCAATAATGCAACTCGCATTATTTTCATTGGGCATCCAACCCACAACGACGATTACAGCCAAGTCGACCTCAAAATAAATAATATTATAATTTAATTCAGGTCACACAACCATTCCCGTGCACAGTACTTGTAAAAGTGGTAAACACGTAAGATTAAACCTGAAACTAGTTTTCAGGATGCACCTCGAACTATGTACTAACGGGAATAAAGTTGTACGACGCGACGTTTAAAATGGACGGTAACTACTTGTAGGTACAAGAGATTTCGTGTTTCATTTCCTTGTTCAAATATAGGAAATTTCTTTGTAAAATTCGTTTTAAAATGTGAAATAGATGTCTTTGTTATAGTCTACAATTAAAAAGACTTAGGATTTTGTTCTCAAACGTACATATTAATTGCAGTCGTTTCTCACAGTAAGTATTACAAAATAGCTATTTTTAATACAAATTGAAATGTTGGTGTTTTGAATATTAACGTTTATATTAGATTTATTTAATAAATACTTTTAAGTATATATTTGACAGATTAATATTTGAATAATGTTGTATTCATAAATTGATAATATTTAAAAAAATATTGTTAATTTTAATAAAATTAAAGAAAAAATACCTTAAAGCACCAACCTTAAAGCAAATACCTTTAAGAACGAGCTATATGAATAAAAGCGTATTACATTTTGATAGCGAGATAAAAGAAGGCGCTGAACGTTCTTAATTGTATGCCATCAAAATGTAATATGTTTTTATTATATATTAAGTGTTATATTTCTTATTAGAGTTAATTTATTTTTAACTTTTTAGTTTATTTTATTAACTAATAATAAAAGCTTGTTCTAAAATAGGATTTTTTTCTTTAATTTAATTTAAACTTTTTAGTATTTTTAATTCAAAGATTTTCAATTGAATCAAACGAGTCAAAATTCCGGAGTTACGGAGTTCCTATCGCTCCTTCCAGCCTTCCTTTCTTCCAGCTCCATCATCGGACCCTGGTTACCATATAGTATCAAAGTACTCATCAAGACGAGTGTGTGAGAAGGCTATCGACAGATTAAATCTAGCTAGCTCTATCTACTGTACAAAGTAGTTAATTTAATTGAAATTAGTAAGCCAGTCGTGGCGTGACCACCACCCACCACCACCAGAACGTAGAAAGGAAAATATTAAATATTTCATGTCCTCGTGTGGGAATTGAACCAAAAACCTTAACCCAAAAGATACATCTGGTCACTACAAATCGTTAGAAATTAGCCAGCAAGCGTTCCAGCTAACATTCATCTACTAAGACATTAACTGCCTTTAAAATGTTTCAGCTGAGTCGGTTTAACGCGCCCCCGAGGAATGAGAAGGAACCAAGTTATCCTACAATTGTGAATGTGAGTTTTACTTTTGAAACACTTTATTATTACATTTTATTATTACACTTATTTTTTTATTAAGAATTTGTTTGAAGTTATGGAACACAGTAAAAAAAGGATAAACTTACAGCTAATACACACACATATATTATCCATTCTTATAAAACTATGAGGCCAGTCGTGGCACAGGAGCACAAAGTATGACTGTAAAACCGTCTGGCTGTGGGTTCGATTAGCACTAAAGGAGATGAAATATTTACTTACATTTATATTTCCATTTCTTCGCTCTGGTGTAGAAGCTAAGCGCGGCGTTGAGTTCTGCCACTTAACACGCAATGCCTCAAGAATTCGGCGGAAAGTGGAGAACGGAGTGTCTTAACACTAGATTCCCTCTGTCTACCCTACTGTGTGCTGGGATACAGCGTGAAACTGATTTTTTTATAAAAATGTTGCTACAGAAGTGCCGAAACAAAACTTATAACAACGCTGTCTTTGCTTAATAATGTTCAGGGAAACGTGTAGTCAACGTGAATTCGAAAAACTTCGAGGCTGAACCCTTAAACCTTAAACCCGAAACCCGGAAGTTGTCTCAGCGGGAAAATAGAAATATTTTATTCTGTAGACTAGCGATTAAACCTACATCTGTCGTGGTTGCAATCTGGTTCTGAGCCAAGGTAGCTCTACTTAGAAATTGAAGTAATTTTATTAATTCAGTTATTTTTTGAAATTTATGTTTATTTTACTTAACATTTAAAACAAGACTATAATAATATATACCGATAGCAGTTTAAATTTCTTTTCCTTTAGCATATTGGCAAACTCGTCGAGAAGCTTGAGAGCTACGTGTTCGGAACTCGTCAATTTTGGGCGTTCTCAAGTTCTCTCACTTGGCAACTAAAGCCAGCCTTCGCTTCCGCCAGTATGCACTGGAAATGATATCTTGGTCCATACGGTGAAAGAAAAGTCGATTTCTTGGGTGCTTTCTTTGCCTCTAGGCAACAGAAACTTCTATTATTCCAGTTAGCTGCTAGTTCATATTTATATTCAATGGAATACAAACACATAACTTGGCATTAAATTTGCAAGCATTGATTGTGCCTACACCTGAGCTGCTATTTGTGTGCATACATTGAGCCAGTTCTACAGCTATCACAGTGAGTTTATGTCTTTGTTGTAATATACAAACACACATATATTCACACTTATAATATAATCAGCTTTACGCAGTATCCCGCACACAGCCGAGTAGGCAGAGGGAACCTAGCGTTAAGGCACTCCGTTCTCCACTTTCTACCGAATTCTGGAGCTGCTGCTCCAGAATTCGGTAGAAAGTGGTGCCGCTGTGCTTTGTTTCGACACCAGAGCGAAAAAATGGTAATATTAATTTAAGTACATATTTCATCTCCTCGTATAGGGATCGAACCCAAAACCAGTCGGTTTTACAGTCACACTTTGTGCCCCTGCACCGAGACTGGCCTCAAAAATATTTTACATTTAAATACTTAAAAAATCCGTGAATCTGTAAATATTAAAAATATATATGGAAGAGGCTATCGGTGCTTATGGCCATTAATTATGTCCCAATGATATCTTTTTAGATGAATAAAAAAAAATATTTCAGTGAAATAAAAAATACTCGATTCCTTTCTTTTTCATTTTACATTTTTATTTTTTTTTATTTACGTCCATTTTAGAGCTTTACAATTAAATTGTTTTTATCGGATTAATGGCATATCTTTTTACCTCTATCTATTATCCTCTTTTGTTACGGCGTGAGAGGGTTTACGTATTAAAAAAAAGTTTAATTTAAATTTCAATACTATATTTTGAACGCAAATGATTATTATAATATTATTATATATCAATTAACTTTATAAGAGAATTATTGCTGGTGGATGTTGTATCTGACCTAAACTATATTGCAGATATCGCTCCGACCCTCTTTGGGATCCTTAGAGAAGTTGAGAGTAATCTTAACTCAAATATTAGAATTATAGCATAGCATGGCGTACATTCAAACAACTGCGCTACAACAAAGTCAGCGTAAAAGTATATATTTAAAATGAAATCAAAATGAGCTTCACGCTGTATGTCGCATATGGCACGGTTGTCAGAGGGAACCTAGTGTTACGGAACTACGTTCCCAACGTTCCGCCAATTATTTTGAGGTACTGGGTGTTGAGTTGTGGAACTCAACACCGAGCTTTTGGTTTGGTGCCAGAGCGCGAAATGATTAATAAATAATAATTCATCACTCCGAGTGGGGATCGAACCCACAACCGTGGGTTACCGCGTTACAGTCACAATCTACTGCGCCTGGGCCACGAGGGGCGTCTCAAATATATAATAAAAAAATGTTTCTTAAAGTTATACAAGGCAATTAGACTAACTCATTTAGTTATGCAAAGCTCCCATCTAAGACTATATAACTGTTTCACAGGAATATAACTGCTCTTCACAATTCTGACGGAAATATGAAAATATTCGTTGCAGGGTATAACAGCGGCTGTAACGAGGAAGGAAGTGCTTACTAATATTTTTCATTTTCCTCCACTTGCTTTATTGTTAAAGTTCTGGGAAAAATGTACCGTAACATTTTTTTTTGTTTACAACACTATCAAATAAAACTTTCTTTTAGTTTTATATTTTCTAATATTAGATTTTAGTTGCAATTTCAATAAGAATCAACTTAAAAGTAATATCAGTATTTTTTATAAAATTGCAAAAAAAATCTGTAATGTATAGGTATTACATATTAAAACTAAGTTTTAAAATATAAGTTCATACAATTTCATATTCCCTGACTTGTGGCGTCGGAAAAATTTCAAAGAAGTTCTAGCAAGACTGAAAGAAATTGATGTGACGGTGTGACAGCACCGGCGTCTTCCTTTCTCATCTTTCCTGTCTGTCACCTACGTACGCCTTATACTAATGCTTGGATATCTACATATATATATCATACATATCTTTTGTTAGTTTTTTTTTAGAAACGCGCTTTATATGAAATCCGCTCTAAACCGTCCAAGATTTACAAGGCAAATAATAATTATAAGTTTTAATACGTTTCAAAAAAAATATTTTTCTTATCTATGTGTGAAATAAAACTTTAAAAATGTTAAAAATATATTATGTTTCTATGTTTACCGATTTTTTGTAATTATAAACCGGTATTTCAGGCAGTTTTTATATGAGTAACATTTTCTGTACATCATTGCCGGCCATTTGTAAGTTTTTGTCAATTATAGCCAATTAATTAATTATATCAAAATTTAAAATAATAGAAACTGAAAAAGGATTGAATTATTTTGAATATCCAAAATTCATTTTGTTGCTATGAAATGGAGGAATGCGACATTCCTCACCCTTTCACGTGACACAACTTGTAGCTGTACAAGCCGTGGTAGCTTAGCCAGGATATTCTAATTTGGGCAAGAATGTCACTAAGAACCAAAACCAAAATATTCAAACTAAATATTCTTAGCAGATCTAAGTTAATAATATTAAGTTCGATGACTAAAAGCCGACTAAAATTAACTAACCTCTAAAAAGTATAAAACGTTTCTATGTAAAAAAAAATTGTTACATAGAAGCTATACCATATATTAATTATCTATTTAATAAATAAAGTACACGTATTATATTTTTATAACACGTGTATAGTGGGGAAAGTGAGTTGAGTCTTGGCGTAATGGCACAAGCGTATCCTTAAACGTGATAGGATGTACGTTCGACTCCCACTCGAGGAAATTGCCTATTTAATATACGCAAAGCGCGGCGTTGAGTTGCGTCACTCAACATGCATCGGTGAAAAGTGGGGTACGGAAGTGTCTTAATATTAGGTTCCCAGGTTCCCTCTATCTATTCTTCTACGTACGGAATACACGAAAAGCTAAAAAGGAATGTCTGGACAATAATATGAATGGTCACAAGTTAAACTGTTGTCTATAATTAACAAATTCTATACGTCGCTGGGCGCTCGTGATGCGAGGTTTCGGGTGTTTGACTCTTCGAATGTGTAATATGAAAATAAAGGCGATCTTCCAGGCAAAATACTAATATCAAATTAATTAAATAAAAATATATATATTTAACAATTTTAGTAATGCATGAAGATAGATAGTTTTTATTTTTAAGTGATAAATAACATTACTTAAATGCAAATAAAAAAAAATACTGTTTATTTAAAAAAAAATTACGTTACGCCGTCTACTGCATATCTCGCATAGTAGGCAGAGCGAACCTACTGTTAAGATTGTGTGGAGTCGTGAAACTGAATACCATGCTTTGGCTTGTTACCAGAACGACGAAAAAATAATAATAATTCGTTCCTCCGAGTAGGAATCCAACCTACAACCGTGCGGCTTGTGCAACGACAGCCCTAAATTAAAATGCATACATATATCTAGTATATTATGATGTATAAGTCCTTTAACTTAGATCAGTAGCAGGATAGGCAAAGACAGCTCAAATTTGTGTTAAGACTTTCCGCTCCACTTTTTTCGGCGAAGAGGCATTGCATGTTGAGTGGCGGAACTCAACGCCGTTCTTTGCCACCAGAGCAAAGAAATGAAATATTAAATTAAAATATTTCATTTATTCAACTGGGAACGGAACCCATAACCTGTCGTGTTTACCGTCGCACTCTTGTGACTCTGCACCACGACTGGCCTTTTATATCTAAGTCTTTTTTTTAGGATTACTTGATCATTATGTTTTGATTTATGAACAAGAAAAAATATGTAATATAGCGCTGTACATTTTGTGGATGGTCACCTGAGACATTTGAATTCCTCGCATTGACGGGTTATATGAAATTCTATAAGTTTAGTTTAATCTTGAGAAGTTTCAGGACCCTTGTAGAATAATTTAGCCCTACAATTATATCAGTACTAAATATTAAGAACATTTTAGGATGTAAAATGATTTTAGTCTTAAATATCCAGAATTCGATGGAAGATGGAACAAATTCGCATATACTGTCTGAATACTACTCTATTGTCAAAACAAACTTTTAATAATACGACTATTGAAATATTAAAGTAAAGTAAAGGTTTTAACTTTCTGCTGGCACCTAGAACCTTACCTTTTGGAAATAATAACAAACGTTGAGGACTGTCTATATAAAAACAAGATTTTTAAGGAAGTAACACTATTCATTGTACCGTGTTAAATTCTAAGCGCTTGCTTGAAAAATTAAAGTATTTTATTAACTAATAGTGGGCGCGCGCGGCTTCGCCCGCTTATTTGCACCCTTAGGAGTGAATTTAAAAAAAACCACGAAACACGTGTTCAATAAAATATTTTTAACAGTCTGAATTTATTTTTTTATAAAAATCCCATCGATTTTTATTTTTTATTTTACGTTTTAAAGATTTTTCCATACAAAGTTGAACCTCTTATTTGCACCCTTAGGGGGTGAATTCTAAAAAACCATGATGTGTTTCATGATGTGTTTCATTTCAAATTCAGATGAATGAAATGATCAATGAAATGTTTTTATGAGCCCTAATTTCAAATTTTATAAAAATGGGTGCCGATTTAAAAAAAAAACCATACAAACTTTCAACCCCTATTTCATCCCTTTAGCGTTAAAGTTTTTCAAAATCCCTTCTTAGTGGATGTCCAGATTATGAAAATAAGCATCTGTCCAAATTTCACGTTTCTACCATCAGCGGTTACGACTGTGCGTGCGTCTTACCTCAGTCAGTCAGGTACATGTCCTTTTATATATATAGATTTCGAATAAAGTGCTTTGATTTGATAGATGTATAACGGAAATGAAGATGCTGAGGTGATTGATTGGCTTAACGCTTATTAAGAAAACGTATAAAAATTTGAACGCAGCGGGACACGAACCCGCGCCTCCTGGAAACCGACCAATTTTTATACGTTTTCTTAATAAGTATTTTTCTTTCCTAAGTGGGGAATAACACTTTAAAAATGTTTAAAAATGGCTTAACGCTGTTTGACCGAAACCGGTAGGTAGGAGGTAACCTTAGGATCCGTGACGTAGCGGATAAGCTCCAAGAGCGGCACCTAAGATGGTAAGACCACGTTGGGCCGCCCTATGAACTATGTCGGAAGGAAGTGCCTTGCTTTGTTTGTCCATAGAGTTAAACTTCTGGAACGTCCAAGAAAGCGATCTTGACACATTAAAAACAATCTGCAGGTCTTTTATGTAACTCATATTCAGTTAAATGTGATCAATTTTAATTTCTTTATATAGCTATGTCATTTCTGAAATATCTTGAAATAAGGAAAAGTAATTAAAAAACGAAAACTAAATCATTTAATCATCAAAATCCTTTATATTTTGTGTTGACCCCGCATGTACAGATTGTCAATATGTTAGAAATATGGCTGAAATATTGGAGCGCTCTTCAAGTCATGCACATACGTTGCAGGCTCACTGTATTTTTCAAGCAAGAGACGATAAAGTTACAGAAAAAAAAAATTATTTAGAAATATCAAAAAGATTACAGTTTTTAAATTTATTGCTGTTCATTACGCGGGCTGATTTTTTCTTTATGAAATTATGTTATTTAATTAAACATTTATAGGCTAGTAAAACGTTTATAGTTATACTTTAAGATTTTTTTTATCATTGATTTATAAATAAAATGCAAAAGAAAAATTTGCTGTACTATAAAAGATTTTTATGAAGCAGCCAAAGAAATATGAATAAAATATAATGTAAATGATCATGTCACCTGCACACGACGTTAGCTATTCTCACCGTTTATAAAAAAACTGCAATGTTTATTTTAGAAATATGTATGATTTTCTTATTTTAAATAGTTTACAAAATTATTTGTAAGTCAAATTTAATAGAAGAACCCTCTATCTTACATTTTTTGTTCAAATAAATTTATTATGTGAGTTCCTGCGTAGACGTATGTATATATTTTAAAAACTTATTATTGCGATCTTCGCTTGAAAGAATTAATCAAATTATTTTCTTTCCCTTTCTCTGGAAAAATAAATTGTGGTGTTGAGTTCCGCAATTAAAAACACAACAAGAACTGTAGTGACCAATCAGAAATGTCCTATAGACTACTACAAAAAAAAAATAAGCTTCACGCTATATCCTGCACACAGCAGTGTAGGTAGAGGGAACCTTGAGTTAAGACACTCCGTTATCAAAAAATAAATAAATAAGCATTATCTTAAAAATATATAGTAATATTTGAACACGGCTATATCATATTTACTCTATAACACAGTCTGTGGCAATCTACTGACAATAAACGTGGTCCGGCGTACATCGCGGTAATTAATTTTCGGACGGGGGAGTAAATAGAATGTTGAATGGCTCCTATCTATTCTATAGGTATTGGACACGTATAAAAATGTATGTTATAATTTTTAGTTATTATATTAGTATTAATTGTTTAATATTTATAAAAAATTGTCAGAAGCCAGTCGTGGCGCAAGGGCATAAGCATAAGTGACTGATTATGAGTTCGATAACCCTCTCGAGGAAATGAAATATTTAATATTAAATTTTTTCGCTCTGGTATCAAGGCAAAGCGCTGCATTAAATTCCGCCATTCAAAGCCTCCAGAAATCGGCGGAAATTGGGGAACAACGGTTTGCCTCGGCGCGAACCAGAGGATAAATATTTTATTTCCTCGAATGGAAATCGAACCCACACCAGCAGCGTTTACAGGTCCTGCTCCATGATGAGAGTCCACTCTATACTTAATTTTTATATCAATATACAGTAGTAATTTCATTCCGTTTTTTTATACAATATATATTTTTTTAGCTTCTGTTTTCCACACAAGGCAGGGTTCGCAGAAGGAATCTGGTATCCTAGTGTTAAAAAACTGCGTTTCCATTAAAGCACTGCTGTTACACACCTTCCGCCGAATTCTCGAGGCAAATGCATGTTGAGTTGCGGAGAGTTGCCTAGTTGCCAGATCGAGGAAATTAAAATATTAAATATTTTATTACCGCGAGTGGGAATCGAATACGCTCGCGAATGCGTCGCGCTTATAAACGCACACTTGTGCCATTGCACCTCGATGGCCTTAATTTCTCTTTTAAATCTATAATTAATATTTGAAGTTTGTAGTTGACAAAATAAAGATGAAAACAATTCAAATTATAAAAAAATCTATATCTTTAGATAAAAAATTTTGTGTAGAAAAGCTTTTGCACTAAATTAATACTTAATATTCAGCTTA
>DWQW01012903.1:0-10539 GCA_018249695.1 Heliconius erato demophoon | reverse complement strand
CAGGATTTGAACTCACATCGCATCTACATAAATGTCAAAGAGCTCTAGACAACAAAGCTTCATGTTCTTATCGAGTCTTAAATGCCAATACGCCCGTGGAAGTATAAACGTTTCAAAATGTTATTTTTAACCTGCTGTTCTATTTTTAAATTTTTTTCCTATTAGGTATATTAGGTTCCATATATGAAATGGTGGTTTGTCGTACTGCACATTTTTATCACAAATTTCTCCCCTTCATTTAGGAATTCCAAATTAAAATTTATACAGATATTTACACATGTATTTATCGTTAACCGTCATTCATTTTTTTCTTCTGTTTTTTTCTGTTTGCGTCGTTCAGCTTACAAAATGGAAAACTTGAAATATCGCGTTATTTACGAGTACGAGTTTCACCGTGGCACCAGTGCTGAGGAAAAGGCTCGAAGTATTAATGATGTGTATGGCAGTCATGTCGCAAACGGATACCTAGTGCGTTTTTGTTTCCAAAGTTTTTATTCTGGAAATTTCGACCTGTAAAATAAGCCCCATAGACGGCGGTGACCCAAGTTGATAATGAAGAATTGAAATCTATTGTGGAAGCGGATCCATCGCAAATCATGTCCAACATTAGAATATTTTAATTAAAATATTATTAAAATATTTTAATCCATTTGAAGCAAATTGGGAAAATTAAATTGTTTGAAAAATGGGTACCTCATGAATTCAGTGAAAACGCATCGCAAACGCGCATCGACTGATGCGTTGCATTACTTAACCGGTACAATATGTATCGAATCATTACCTGTGATTATAAGTAAATTCTCTACGATAATCAGAAGCGCTCATCACAATGGCTGTTTTGTGTTATGTTGACCCTGGCAAGCCAGCCAAATCCTGCTACAAGAGAAAATTGACCCAAAAAGTTACTTGTAAGCCTTTGGTGTCGTTCAGTACAGTTTTTTTCAAATTTGACCAAACGATTACTGCAGACGTCTATTGTCAACAATTGTAAACCATGATGGAAAAGCCAGCTGCTAAACAACCGAGGTTGGTCAATCGCTCTACGCGACTGCTGCTTCACGACACCGCTAGACCACACACTGCATAGCAGATGGCTATCAAATTAGAAGAGCTTTAATTGGAATATCTAATATATTCACCGAATCCCCATACCTTGCTCTAAAAGATTATAATTTTTTTCGAAATTTGGATAACTTTTTGCAAGGAAAAATAATCAACTTCGATGAGGCAGTCCAAATCACCTTCAAAGTTTTTATTGATTCTGAATGGTTTGTCTGAATGGTTTTTTAGTAAAGTGATCAATGAACTACATATGATATGGCAAAAGTGCATTGACAACAATGGTTCATTCTTTGATTAAATAAATATATTAAATATTAAAAAACATTTGTTATTCGTAAATAAATATTGTTGCGCAAGGGCACAAAATGTGAACTGTAACTGTCACGACCGGTTGTAGTTCGATACCCACTCGAAGAAATAAAATATTTGCGCTCATATTCGCTCTAGTATCGGTTCAAAGCACGATGTTGAGTTCCGCCACTTAAGACGTAATGCCTCCAGAGTTCAGTGAAAAGTGAAGAAGTTAATATACATTTTATAAAAAAATATTGTGGTATTCCAAATTGAGATACTTGAGATTTAAAGTTGCCCTTAAAATACTATTTAATTTTTTAGATTCAGCCGATGAAGACTAATGATGTGTTGAGTGGCGTAATTTAACACCGAACTTGGACTTGTTATTAGAATGAGAAAATGAAATTAATATTTCAATACTACGAGTGAAAATAGAACCCACAATCGTCGAATGTTCAGTCAAATGCCACGACGGTCTCATATAAAATTATAATGTACTTTTACTACACATACGTAATTAAAATGAAAAAGACCTTACTATTTATTTTAACACTAAGAAAATATATTGTTTCGTTATCATAAAACATTATTATAGTCTTCCTTACGCTTTGGACTGCTGTAATATTTCAAATACTATTATTTATACTTCAACAGTCGATGAATTAAACATTGTGTAGAAAGCTCTGAAAGCTAAACTGCATTTTGCTGTATTTATATTTACAAATAGATATTATATATTTATTATTTTAAAACCTTGTTTTTAAAGTTTATGATAATTAGGGTTAAAATTAGTATTTGAGAAAAATTTATAGTTTGTTTCATTTAAATAAGATGATTTTATTGAGATTTTCAAAAATTTTTTTATCTGATACTTTCGGATAGTTTTTTTACTTTTAGTTGAAAAAATAACTACTTGGCGAAAGCGGTTAAGTATCTATATATTTTGGAAATTGTCCTACAAACAGTAAAGTATGTAAAACAGAAGTCTTAACTCGTATCCACAGATTATAGTAGCTTAACGCTTACGCTTAACTCCCAAAAATGTACAATACTTAAAATAATAATATTAAAAAAATCTTTATTTCCTCAAAGAAGAAGAGTACATGGCCTGTGTGAGCCCGAACTCAAGTACTATCTGTATAGGTCCTGAACCAGCCGTTAAATTGGAAAAGTTCAGGTACCCTGGACGACATGCACGAGTCTGGAGGCATCGATCACAATGTCTATAGCTGGATAAGCGCTACCTGGGCCAAATGGCAGGAGGTCAAGGGTGTGGTCTACCATCGCAGGATACCGCCCCAACTTAAGGATCTGATATACAAGAGCATCATCCGACCGGTTCTTTTATACGACAGCAAATGCTGGCCAGCATTATCTCGGCACACTCAGGAGCTTCACATCACGGAAATGAAGATGCTGAGGTGGATGTGCGAACGCGATCTGACCGCATACGCAACACATTCATCCGAGGTGGTCTTGGATAAGCTCCAAGAGCATCGCCTGAGATGATTTGGCCACGTTACGTGCCGGGTTAAGAACTTTGTCGGATGCAAGTATCTTGCTATATCAGTCCCTGGACTGAGCCTTCCCGGATGCCCAAGGAAGCGCTGGTTGGATATCGTGATGCAGGACCTGAGAGCCAATGATTTAACCACCGAGGACGCTACAGACCGTGCAAAGTAGAGTAGGTTAAATAGGAAGGCATACCCTGGCAATAACCGGGATTAACGTCAGGTGTGAGGTGTGTAGCATATTTGACTGATAACATACAAATGCAAATAATAAACAACTAAGCTAGAATAATAACTAGATTTCAGATCACTCAGGATAGTATGAGAGGTTATAAGAATCTGCTTGTTTTCTTTATTTTTACGAATATATATGTTACTATTTACTACCCAGCAGAGTTTATAATTGATTCTATATTAATTAACTTTTGCGAACACTCTCGCCGAGTTGAACGACTTTTTAGTAGATATAAGTAGATGTTCGGCGATGTACAATTGTGAAATACTTAGAGACAACAATGAGGTGCTGTTTTGCTCGCTTTCCATCAGTTCTATAGAAGTCCCTAGTATCGGACTGATTTACAGATACGTTGGTAATTTTGCCTACACTGGAAACTAGTTCACGTAGATCACTAGTTGTTTCCTTTGCGTCATAGGGAACATTTCGAATTTCAATGGAGGATGTACGTGACTTGAGTTGAAGATCGTTTATTTTTTTTTCTAAGTTTTCAATATAGTTAATCTGCTGTTGCTTCTCTCCTTTTAGGGATTCTACCTCTTTTTTCATATTGTCATTTTTTTTAATAAAAGTAATGGACGTTTTAATTTCGTTATTTGTTCTTTTAATTTCTTCGTTTTGTGTTTTTAGCTTGGCAACGTTATTTGCTAGATTTTTTATGACTGCAGTCTGCTTAAAAATAGTTTCAGTGATAGAATCACCTTGTTCATTTTTTAATAAACGAAGTAATTCGTTTATTTGATCCTTGAAACCCTTGAGATCCTCTTTATGTCTGATTGGTATTTACAAAATCTATTTTGCTATCATCTGAAGCATCCCGTCCAACTATGTTTGATTCTGAGAACCATTTATTCGGAAGGTGGTGGTGGAGGTGTTCGAGTAAAAAAATATGCGTATCAAATAAGCAATACGTAAAAACAGCCAAACACGCCAAAAAATTGCGAAAAGCTCATTAAAAATAATAGTATATAAAAATTATAAGTTTACCAGTAATAGCAGAATATCCATGTTTCCCTCCTGTAGGTCCCATCTGCGCGTAAAAGACGCCATCTGGAGGCTCATAGCACTGTATGCCGGGGATGTCCCAGGCCAACGTCGCAGGCACCGGGCGGGGACGCGGCACCGGTTTGAACTCTACTATTTGTGCCTAAACAAATATATATTATTATGATTAAATAAAATTTTTAAATTTGTATTTTATTTTACTTTCTTATGTATTTTCTAGACCCATTTCCTTTAAATTTATGTTAAAAAATTGTAATCTGTACTGTTCAGCTGACAAATAATCACTAAATTAAATTTAAAAAATATTTTTTAAATCTAACTTTTTTAACAAATTAATTACAAATTCCAAAGAAATATAATTAATCCGTACAAGTTAATTTTTTTTAACTTATGGTTAGACAGAACGCAGTGTTAAGACACTTAGTTTTTATTAAAACACTTTCTGTTCCTCACTTTCCGCCGAATTCTGGAGTGTAAAAATAAAAGTATTAAATATTTAATTTCTTCAAGTAGGTATCAAGCTTGTGCCCGCGCACCACGCCACTGGCCTCAAAGAAACAATAAACGTTAAACTTACATTTGCTTTATCTTTTTCAATAATATGAGAATCATCTTTAGCGGGTTTCATATCGTCTTCAGGTATAGGACAGTTCCAGAATGGAGGCCTTCCGAAGTCCAAGAATCTATCGCCCTACAATAAAAAAAATATTACATAAAAAATACACAAACAGGCACATTAAATGTTATGTCTCTGAAACAAAAGGATAGTGGTTCAGTCAATACTAGAAACTACTCTTTATTATGGGGACGTGTAAAGTAAAAGATTTTGTTATTTTATCTCACTAGATTCGTATTCGTCATGGATAAAATAATAATTCAAAGAAATTAATTAGCTTCACGCTGTATCCCGCACTGGTACTGGTATCGACTGGTTGTGAGTTCGATCCCCACTAGAGGAGATGAAATATTTACTTAAATTAATATTTGCATTTCTTCGCCCTAGTGTCGACGCAAAGCGCGGCGTTGAGTTCCGCCACTCAATACACAATGCCTCCAGAATTCGGCACAAAGTGGGGAACGGAGTGTCTTAACACTAGGTTCCCTCTGCCTACCCTGCTGTGTGCGGGATACAGCGTGAAGCTGATTTAATTTTAATTTCTTGACTGCTGTTTATTCAATAACTTATATAACAAAAGTTTGAAATTGAAAAATCCATACTTGAGCTAAAATTAACAAAGCTATTTATTGGCTTGAACAAAAACAATTTCGACATCAGGTGCGCTTCAGCTTGGTAGCGTTAGAAGTTACTTTAAAAACGAATAATAAGTAGTGCAAAGCTTACAAAGTTTGGGCGGCCATTAGAATATTAATAAAATTTGAAATTTATATTACGTATTAAAGAAAAAGTTGAGGTGAGCTCTAAAATTGTTTAATAGAAATTAACAGACAGTAAATTTTATAGTAAGATGTATTTTTTGGACTTTTTTTTGCATTCAACTACTTGGTTGGTACATTCTGTTGACTTCTTTAGATGCTTTTTTGAGATATTAGATTTGAATCTCAATTTGAATCTGTTTGCTATAAAAAAATGTACAGAACTAAATTGTTTTATATCTAGTGGGTAGGTACTCTTGTTTACTTTAGAATTTTAATAATTACAATTTTCAACAAAAAACCGATTTCTTCAATTTTAGTCGGATCCCATAATAAAAGCCTAACCAAACTTTCATCAAACTACCCTTGAAGTGTATTCTTTCGAAAAAAATAAAGAATTATCATAATCGGTTGCTGGGGTTTGTTTGTAACAAAAGGAAAGTTTACTGTATAAGGTAATAATATATTTTTATGCTATCTTCAAAAGAAAAATAACTATGAATATACAAAAAAATACATAAAATACACAAACATAAAACATTTTTTTATTAAATAATTTAAAAAATAATTTGAATAATTCGTAAAATATTAAATTTACTTATTTCATTTTATTTTACGAATAAATTAGTAAGAAAACTAATCTAATTTACTAAACGGAATATTAATCTGTTTTTAATATTTTTAAGCTTAGTAATTATTATCAGTACGCGTTATGTTCTCAGCTTCCAGTTAGTAACATTTTATTCTTTTTTGTATTTTAAATCAATCAAAAAACTACTTGTTAAGTTTTAATAAGCTACAACTGTGTGTAAAAGTTTTATTAGATTTTATGTTCTTTTTTTGTTTATTGAACATTTAAATTGTAATTTAAATACTGTTTTTAGTTATAAGAAATATTACATTTCATTTTAAAATAAGGCATAATAAGTAACATTGTTTTTTTTCAGACTACCGCACTGGGCCTCGTTTCCAGAGCGAAAAGACAAAAATATTTTATTCTCTAAAGTAGGAATCGAACCCACAACCGTCGCGTTTACAGTCGCACATCTGTGCCATATATAAACATACTTTAATAAAATAATACATACCTTAAGAAAATGATGATGATAAGATACTTCTAGCTCCGAGTTCAACGGCCCCACCGCCCAAATGATAGGCTGACTGATGTTGGTGTATATAGGTTTGTCCAAATTGTCAGATGCCTTGAGGGGACGCTGGTACGTTACTATGGAGTACCCGTTGACGCGTGCGGCGTTTAATAGACGAATTGAGTTGGTGTTTTTCTGTAACATTGTATTAAATTTATATAGACATATTTTTCTTTCACGACATTGTGTGATGAGTGGCGTAACACAACGCTGCGCTTTGTCCTCTTGTCAGAATTAGAAAATGAAAATTCTGTTAAAAAAGAATTGAACTCACAACCGTTGTTTTAAACCACAAGACACTGTGTCGATATATGTTTTTTTGTAAATGTGATTATTTTAACATTAACATCTCGAATTTATGAAGAATTCTCAATCAAAATGAGTATAGTGATATCAATATAATCAAACAACAATCAATCAAATAACTAAAATGAATGAATTAATGTTAGAAAAAAAAGAAAGAAGACTAAAAATGTATTATAATTTAACTGGCTTTACAAAAGGTATCTTTAAAAATCTTTGAAAATTTAACCAATACAATATATAAATATATAGAAAAAGTATGAAGTATTTGAAAAAACAATACAGTATTTATTTCCTGCCCATTTCCACACTACTAATGTATATCAACGAATTTATTTGTATAATGTGTAACGAGTAATACGAATGTTCACTGCTCTGAAACAAACAGCTATGGAATTTGCAACAAGAATGTAACGAAAATGTTTGAATTTGGTTTTAAACATCTAATTTGTAGAGTGAGGCTTTACGTGGAGCCATGAGGTAGCCTTTCATAGTATAAATAAAGCCTTCATTTCTTTTACGTTCACGTTGTCTGTATAGGTTGAGGGAACCTAGAGTTAAGATATATATATCAGATATATACATCGGTTTTCGCCAAAATCTCAAGGAATGGCGTGTTAAGTGGCGGATCTTAATGCCGCGTTTTACCATTGCACGAAAAGTAAATAAATTATGTTAATATTGTAACTATCTATATAGAAATTTTGTTTAATTTTAATACGTAAAATAAAAGAGTTCATAAATTATTTCTCGTGTATGTATGCAGCTTACGAAATTATAAAGCTCATATTCCAGAATATAAAAGTGACTCTACCATTCTCGAAAGAATTCACACAGGAACGCAATTTGGCAATTGTGCCTCCAAAACTTGAATCTCACAGTCTGAGCGCAATATAACGTCTGTTCAGCCAAATTACTTCAATTCTAGACTCGAAATATTCTAGGGTTTGCTCTTACTTAATATATTTTTTAATTAAAAAAAACAGCTTCAGAGCTTTTTCACATAGAAGAGATAACTTATTGTAGAGATTCTCTGTTCTCATCTTGCCATGAAATTTTTAAAGACATTGTATGTTAAGTGGTGGAATTCAATGCCACGGGAGCAGGGAACGGAAAATAATTCATTTTCCGAGTGGAAATCGAACCCACAATAGTAAAAACCCTGTTTGCACCACGACAGCCTCTATATTATGTATATTTTTATTTCCTTGTTAATTCTGTTTATGGGCAATTTATAAACATGCCAACTATACATGACCGAAACCTACCAATTAGATATTATCGGAAATATAAAAATCTTGTTACAGCATTATAGTTCTTTTAGAATAAAATATAGAGACGATCTTTGCGTTGAAGCAAGCGTTATAGAGTTCACATCGTGTTTGACATGGGTAAGATTAGAAATTATCGATGCCCGGGGCCTACATTAGGGTTTAAACGTAACGCCTCCTGCCCCTGATAACAATCTGCGCTGGGATCGGATTAATCTATCATTTTGTATTAGATTAGGAGCGGCCTCGTCCGATAGGTCACGAGCCACGGCGCAACATGGTTAGCGTAACGACGTATTGCTAGAGCTTCTCGAAGTTATCAATGCTTACTAATTATTAGTCTCTACTATACATAAGTCGTGTGAGCTGATTCGTATTGATTAAAAAAATAAGCTTCACGCTGTACCACATAACACGGTAAGTAGAAGGAGCCTAGTATTAAGAAACTCCGTTCTCCACTTTCAGTGGTCACTTTAAAATGACAGAATTCATTGATGGGTATTTTACCTTGGTGCCGTGGGGATCGAACCCACAGCCATCGTGTTACACGCGGCGTTAAGTTCCACCACTCAAGTTGCAATACCTCGAAAATTTGGCGGAAAGTAAAGAAAGGAAGTGTCTTAATGACAACGAAGTGTCTAACGAAAACTAGATTCCCAAGTTCCCTATGCCTACTAAACAAGTGCTAAATAGAGGACGATGCTAAAAAAATTATATATGTGTATATGTATAGGACGTTGTACGTATATGAGTTCATAATTTTTGCTATGCTTATTTTACCAAAACAATATAATACTATAATTATAATTTTAAGGTAGAACCCACAATTCGAAAGATTGTAACACATTGTATTAATAAAATTGAAAAGCAAAATAAATTTTACTTTGAATTTAAAGCTTATACAAAATACCATAAAAACCGAACCACCTTGTGTTTATTCGAGAATCATTCCTTATTTGGGTATAACCTTATAGCCACTGACTTCTTCTTTCAATTTTATTAACTAACGTAGCATATAAGCTATCGTATGTTTTATTATTATTTAATATAATAATTAGTTAATATTTTTTGGTTTTGCGTTAAACCAAAATGAATACGTATCTTTTTATATCTTCGCCGTTTCGTTTCCGCTAATGTCAGGTAAAGCTCAGTAAACCTAATCCTTAGAAATTAAAATACTAAAAATAAACTAAAGCTTGAAACTAATCTGTCTATTCTATTCAAATCAACTTCACGCTGTATATCGCACACAGCAGGATAAACTGAGAGAATCTATTGTTAAGACACTCCGTTCTCTATTTTCGCTGAATTCTAGAGGCATTGCGTGTTGACTGGTGGAACACAAAACTGCGCATTACCTCGACACCAGAGGGAAGAAATTAAATTATAAATTTAAATAGATATATAAATTCACAGTCAGTCGCGTTTATAGTCAGACACTTGTGCCCTTGCGCCACGTCTGGTCTCAAAGTTAAATATATGTACTTACAACAATTTTGTCATCGGGACATGACCCATGTTTCCCAGCGCACTGACTCTTAGCATCCAAGTAATAATCGTCTGCGAATCCCTTCATTGTGGTGACATTGTAGCCCGCGACCGCCACGTCGCCTTCCACCATTTGGGAACGCTCGAGGCTACCAGAGACACCGAAAGACATGTATTCACCTTCATCTGTAGAAAAAGAAATTGTAATGTAGAAAAGTTGTTAGTTTCATTTGAAGACGGAGGAAAACGCTGCAGGTAACAAGATTGTGAATTATATATAATCCACGATGACCGATTGAACTTAAAAGTCATGGAGTCAAATATAATTTTGACAGTTACTTATATTATAAAAATAATATTATCTTGATGGATTTATATAAACAGTGGCTTTAAAATTCAGGTATGTATATTAGAAATGATGGATTGTTAAAGCATTTTTTTGAGATTTACGCATCACCAGCGTCGAGCAAGGTTGTGATAAAACATTCCGTTCTTCAATTTCCACTTAAAGATATTAAGTGTTAAGGACAGAACATAGTGATAAAATCTACAGCCTTTTAAGCTAAATTAAAAATACTTAACTATTTTATTCTAAATATAAGTATTTTTGCAAAAAAATAGGTCACATCATGTCACTGAACGTAACAAAAGGTTATTCCCCTCATATTTCTGGATAGTTGCCATAGTATTAAATTAGAGTTGGTCGGAACTACCATATACGTCGTGCCAAGAGGCTGAAAGGATCGGCCGTTATAAAGACATATTCAATGTTGCCAGTTACAAAAAATATATCTCATGTATACTAGTGAAACTATTACATTATGAATATTGTCTTATTAAATGGCAGA
>DWQW01012902.1:0-10539 GCA_018249695.1 Heliconius erato demophoon | reverse complement strand
ACCTGCAATCAAAAAAAATTGGATTTATTTTCTATACAAATGATAAAAATTAAACAAGCTCAGATAAAAGTAGTTTCAACATAGTATTTGTATAAAGAAAAGTAAATCAAAAATTAAAAAAAAATCATTACTTTTAAAAATATATTGACCATCGAACCTAAAATTATCCTTATCAAAAATATAATAAGACTCTTTATAACTTCACGCGTATAGAAGTAAAGATTGAGAGGAATTAATGACAAAGCACTCGGTTCTCCGCTAAAATTGGAAACGAAAATTTCCCCCCGAGGAGGAGTCGAATCCACAACCGTCGAGTCTTAGTCTTCTTTACAGTCAGATACTGCCCCACTTCGTAACGCATTCCATTTTCTAACACCATCTCTCTTCTTTTTTACTTAAAAATAAAAAAAAATCCATACAAATTATTATAAACCACTAAGTAGTTGGCAGGTAGCCATTTTAAATAATATTAATTTAGCAAATAACTGGTAATAATTTATACTTTTTTCCACATCGTAAATTCTTAGTTTACGGTTCGTTTCGTTCACAAACCCGAGTTGCAAAACTGCGCCAATATTTAAAGAAACAAATCTGCTTTGGTATTTACGAAGTGCACAATATTTTTGGTTGCATAATACTTGTTTTAATCTATATTAATCTGTACTTCTATTCTATAATAAAGTTGAAGAATTTGTATGAAGCTGAATTTGTTTGTTTGAATGGACTAATCTCACGAACTACTGGTCCAAATTGTAATTTCTTTTTCGCTTTACGCGGTATGCGACATATAGGCAGGTAGGTAGTAGGTAGGCAGAGGCATCCTAAGAATCTAGTGTTAAGTCACTCTGGTCACGTCTAGTCACGTCTTGCCATTAAGGATAGTTTCGTTCCTCATTTTCCCCAATTCTCGAGGCATTGCGTGTTGAGTGGCTTTGCATGGTTACTAGAACGAGAAAATGAAGATATTAAATATTTCATTCTCCAGAGTGAGAATCGAACCCACATCTTGCTCCAATTAGAATGAGTTGTGGCGCAGGGGCAGTGTGTAAAACTGACTGGTTGTGAATTCGATCCCTACTTGGGAAAATGAAATATTTATTTAAATTTATATTTTTATTTCTTCGCTCTGGTGTGGAGGCAAAGCGCGGCGTTGAGTTTCGCCACTCAATGTGTGTGGAAAATGAAGAATGGAGTGTCAGTTTCCTCTGCTGCCCCGCTATCTTACAGCGTGAAGCTGATTTAATCGATACCGCGAGTTTCATATAAAAAAAAATATATCGCAAATAGTAAGAGTTACTCACCATAGTTCAGTATATGTAAACAAAAATGAGTCATAATTGATCCATCGATGCGGGATACGGATTGCATTGACTTAGAAACTTAGATATTATCTGTGCTCCAAGGGACCATAAACCGATAAACTTAGATAAATAGTTAATATTAATTTCAGCGTGATCTCTCCACACGATTTCGCGATAAATCATCTTGACCGGCGGTCAAAAAAGTGATGCTATAAGAATTTAGTTTTTTCCCTTTTGACGTACGGAACCCTAAAAATAGGCAAATACAGTTTTACAAGCTTATATTTAACTAGCCGGGTTATGAAGTTTGTTAGTGTATAAAGGATTGGTTGTAGGTATAATAAATTCACAAAATTTTACAAATGTAATTTGCAAAATTTTCTATTACTACAACAATGTTAACCTTTTTTAGTGTTTTATATAAGGCTTAATAAATTAATTAAGATTTCTTTCCTATATACGACACAATACATGTGCCAAATCCCACATCCGACCTACTAGCGTCTAGACGAGAAAAAAACCCTACACCATAGTTACTAAGTTCCGATTTTCTACTGGCTAGAACATTTATTATATTGTTGTCAACGTAATACTATCACAAATTACTGCAAAAAACCTGAGAAGAAGAGCTTGTGCCAGAAATTGTCACTGTGACCACCCATCAATCATGTCAAGGCCACGAATAAAGAATTAAGTCATTTTGAAACTTACTAGTACTTAACTTTATATGGAATATTATCACTGAATAGAAAAGGTTTTATAAATTAGTCTTCATGCTAAAGAATATTTTTTTTATATAAGTTTAATAATCTTTTTATACAAATATTTATTATAATGTACATACTAGATAATTTAGGCCGTCGCAGCGCAGGCCCAAGCGTAAACGCGATGGTTATGGGTTTGATTCCCACTTGGGGAAAAGAAATAGCGCGCTTCTCTTCTCTTGACCTTTCCATATTTTATGAGAGATAATAGATAACTGCGCCACGACAGTGACCCATATAAAGATACAATAAATAAGAATAACTTTATTTATGACTTTTATATACGACGCCATTGTAGCGCAGTTAGTTGCAATGTTTAGTTGACTTTCAGTTCAAATCCTACGTAATTACGTAATTTGTTTATATTTATCATATAAATGTTTTCTTTCGAATTATTAGGGAAAAACTGATCAACTGTGAGTCGGACTTGTCTACTGAGGGTTCTGGACCAATTTAAAATTGTAGGTCAACTGGAATTAAAACTTATACTAAGTTGAGAAACATAAGTTTGCAGTCGTATGCACTCATTTTGTATGGAGTGAACAATAATTATCAGCTTCACGCTGTATCCTGGACTCTGCAGGGTAGGCAAAGGGAACCTAGTGTTAAGACACTCCGTTCCCCACTTTCTGTCGAATTCTGGAGACATTGCGTGTTGAGTGGCAGAACTCAACGCCACGCTTGTCCTCGTCACCAGAGCGAAGAAATAGAAATATAAATTTAAGTAAATATTTCATCTCCTCGAGTGGGGATCGAACCCACAACCAGTTGGTTTTACAGTCACACTTTGCGCCACGACTGGCCTTGACTATAATTGTAAGTTTGTGTTAATTTTTTTCAATGAAGTACTTATAAATTTTCAAATATGTAATGTAATGCAAAAAGGGCCCAAACTTGAAGAAAAGATTGATATAGAGATACACTTGAATTATGATATAATTATATTTCTGTCTACCCTGCAAAAATGGAAAAATTATTTAAAATGATTAAAAACATAAATATATAATAGTAAATTAAAAGTAAATCTAAGGCCAGTCGTGGCGCAGGGACACAAAGTGTGACTGTAAAATCGACGGGTTGTGGGTTCGATCCCCACTCCAGGAAATGAAATATTTATTTAAATTTATATTATCATTTCCTCGCTCTGGTGTCTAGCCAAAGCTCGGTGTTGACTTCCGCCACTCTACAGGTAATCTAGAACTCGGCGTCGGCGGCCTCTAGAACTCGGCGGAAACCCTGTGCAATTGATTTTTTTGATTTATAAAAAAAACGAAGTGACATTTTACAAACTGTAATAAAATAGAGGAGAAAAATAAAGATAAAATATTTTAATCCCGCCCATACATTCATATGTAACGACGTACATAAAACAGCGAGTGAATGCTAATAGAGTCGCCAAGCTGGCATCCCTCCACGATATTTACGTTTGACCTTGTGGAATAGGAAATTTCATTTTTAAAAGTAAAAAGAGTAAAAACTTTTCTTTCTATTATATTAAAAAAATCATACCACTGATTTCTTTAATTTATATTGCAGTGTAAAATTAAAAATATCTCTGTATGGCCGTTTTTTAAGAACCTTTTCCTCAAAAACGCTTAGAGATATCACTAAACCGAGGGATCTGGGAACCTAGTGTTTCCGTACTATTTCTTATTGAAACACTTTCATTCCCCACTGATCGCCAAATTTTTGGAGCATTATATGTTGAGTATGAACTCAACGCCGCACTTTGCCCCGATACGAGAAGGAAAATATGAAAATATGTATTAAAAATTGGTTTCCCGCTAGCAGGAATCGAAACCACAACTGGACTTTGAATTTACATATAAATGTATACATACTAAACCAATTATTATATTAAAAGACTTGTAGTCTGACAGATTAAAGTCAAGGAGCGTCTCAACAGAAACTTATCACACTTCTTAGAGACAGTTACAAAAGATTTGTCGACGTGACTCCCTAAATCCTCTTTCTACTAACTTAAAATACAAGATAACAAGAAACAACTTATTTGAACACTTAAGCATTGTCTAAAGAGCAGTTAATTGGAGTTGTTAACTTTTATTTGTTAAGTGTTTATAACAGTACATAACTTTAGTGACTGATATTACTTTCAGATAATATTGAAAAATAATATAGATATTTATGGGATCTTAGTACAGTTTTTGAAGTTCTTCTTTCTCTTCTTATTTTTTTTTGGATTCAGATGGTAAACGTAGGATTAGGACCTAGGGAGACCTTAAGTGGCTTAATGGAGTTACCAAATTTCTTATAACTCTAGGGTTCAAAAATTAGAATATAGCCGCACTGAAAAGAAAGAAATTTTGGTAAAGCATTGAAAGAAGCTAGGGTCATAGAAGATTATCACTGACGATGATCACAATATATCATATGATGATCACAATATATAATAAATATATCATATTTACCAATTATTTTATTTTCAATTTAACACTCTACTTTTTCTCGCACAACAGGATAGGTAGAGAACTTAGTGCAAAGACACTTCGCATGCCATTTAACGTGCGAATTTAAGACACTGAATGACACTTGAATGGCCTTTGCGGGACTTCACGTTTAGCTTTGTGTTTTTCTAAGATTATTATACATACATTTTTATTCACACTGTATTCTGCCGAATCCTCGAGCCTGTCAAGTGACGGAACTAAGCACCGCGCTTTGCATCGTTACCAAAGCAAGGAAATGAAAATATTAAATATATCACGAACCCGAGTGAGAATCCGAGGAGACCCACAACCGTCGCGTTTACAGGCACACGCTTGAGCCACTTCCCCACGACAGCCCCTAAAAACCATTCTATTCTGAATTGTGAATTACTATTAGGTTAATGAGTATTTAAAAATAAGCAAATCGTATAGACACGAACAAGTGGTAGTGGGACAGAAATTATTGGTTTGATAACACAAAATTGCACCATACGTATTTTTTTTTTAGCTTCACAATGTATCCTGCACATAGAAAGGTCGGTTGGTTAATCTATAGCTAAGACACTCCGTTCCCATTTAGTCACTTCCGTTCCTCACATTCCGCTGAATTAGATTGGATTTGATTGGCTCGAGGCTTTGCATGTTGAGTGGCGGAACTCAAAACCGCGCTTTGCCTCAGTACCAGAACGGAGGAATGAAAATATTAAATATTCCATGTCTTCGAGTAGAATCAAAGTCACCTCTCGTGTTTACAGTGCCACGCTTGTGCCCCTACGTCACGACTAACACGCCATACTTAAATACATAAATTACACTATTTCATAGTTGTTATTAAGTATTTAATTAAAAGTTTGAGAAACTATGAATGTTTTCAATATTTTTTGTACCCTATTTGAACCCTATCGTACGCAGATGTGTTTTATTGGCCCTTTTTACTTGATTGTGTATTGTTGATATAACTTTATAGCGTTATGGGAGATTTTATGGCAGAACTTGGGTCATCATAAACATGGCATATTTTGTTCCGGACTAAGTACCGTCGTAAAAGTAGCCGATATTGTTTTAGTTTAAGTGTAAATATTATATTTGTTGTTACATTGTAGTGTAAGCAGTATACATACAAGTTAACATAATACGAAACGCAATTCTTATAAGTGCAATATAACTGTACAAGTAGTTGATGAAAAAATAATTGTATTCATCGATATAAGCTTCTAAGTGTTCTCAGAATTCTTCAGTTTTATTTTATCTCACATAGCTGAGCACGCAAAGACAACCTAGTGTTAAGGCATTTCTTTCACACTCAATATCTTGAAAATCAGCTTCACGTTGTATTCCGCATACAGCAATGTAGGCAGAAGGAAGCTAGTGTTAAGACACTCCGTTTCTCAGTTCCCACCGAAATCTGGAGGAATTGCGAAACTCGACGTTGCTCTTTTATTTATTTCATCGAGTGGGGATCGAACCTACCAGTCGCGTTTACAGTCACACTTTGTACCACTGCGCCACGGCAGGCCTCTACGTCTTGAAGTTAAAGCGGAAAGTAAAATAAAAGAAATAAAAGTAAAGTAGAAAATTAAAGTGACAAGTAGATTTCCGCTCAATTTTGGGAATTAAGTGGCGGAAACTAATGTTTTTTTTTGTTCATCAAAATCATTAATACAACCCACTGCCGTCGCGTTTACAATTACTCAGTTGTGCCACTGAGCCAGGACGGCTTCAAAATAAACTATTTTAAAGTAGAATCATACCGTAATCTCTATAAATATTAAAGCAATCTAATTTGTACTGCAACAAGTAACTGCAATAAGGAGACGTTTCGAAATTAAATAAACTCATCTAATACAATATTAACGCATAACTCCGCGGCACGCTGTGAATAGTCTCCGAGGGATTTGTAATGAGATTGGTTGAACATTTTTAGTTTAGAATATATATTATGAGGGTTAATAACTTTAATTTCTTTGAAATATGGTATAATAAACGTCTAACTATACTGTACAGTATAATATATGCGACGACTATTAGTTCGATTCTCACTCTGGGGAATAATTTTATTTTATTTCTTCGTTTTGGTAGCAACACAAAACTCAGTGTTGATTTCGGCAACTAAACACACAATGTCTCAATAATTTACGCAATGTTTCGCATTATCAGTGTCAAGACACTACTCTACTTTTCAATTTTTAAGAAATTGCATGTTGATTGCTAGAACTGAACACGCTTTAGTTCTTTACCAGAATTAGGAAAATAAAAATTTTAAATACTGGCAAGCCCACTCACGGCTTCGCCCGCATATCACCTATAATTATTTTATTATACTACATTTGCCATCAGATTGATTATATAATTTATACATTTTAACATTTTTAATAATTCTGAGAAAATGCAAGCACGTGGCTACATGATAGGATGTCATCGGCGGCAAGGGAGCCCCCCGTGGGACTCGAGATTAAGTTTGCGGCCGTTAACAGAGGGTTGAATTATTTTAATTTAACATTTTCTCGAAAAATATACGTCCAAAGTATAAAAAACAAAGCTTATCTTCATTAAATTTTCTTGATGATAAAATAACTTTCGCTCGTAAGAGTCGATATTGTGGTCAAATAAAAAGCAGTTAAATATCAACTTAATTTTTTTATTAGTTTTAGTCACAAAATGCCTTATTGTGGCTTATTTATAAGATATAATAAAGTATTGCTGACTTTATTTAAGAACAAATGAAATTAAATATTTTTATAGTACAATGTACTCACAGATATTTAACTATTTCTGCGGCGCGCGCGATTGAAGTAATACGATGGCGTTCGTAATTATTTTTATTTCGTTATTTAAGGCTAACTAAGAATTAAACCGTAATATTATATAGCCTATTGCACTTCTGAAACAAAATAAAAATCAATCCGACCAGTAGTTCCAAAGATTTTGGCGTTTTAACAAACAAACAAACAAACTCTTCCGCTTTGTTATGTAAGTATACATTTTATTTCCTCGAGTGGGAATCTAATAACCTGTCGCGTTTGCAGTCGCCCGATTGTATCCCTACACCACGACATGGCGTCAACATTAAAAACATTTGCCTTAAAGGAAACGAAGTGTTTCAACACTAGAATCCATGATTCCCTCTTTCACTCTGCTGTGAGCACAATACAGAAAGAGAAAGCAAAAAAAAAACCACCACTACCACCTAAATTTATCATTAAAATCGCTTAAAATCATTTCAACGTCTATATTCAATAAATCGTTTGAAACACGCCATTACTTGATAGAACAACACCTTTAATTTCCGTTCTTTGAAGTTTAGAAGCGCCGCCGTCGTGAACCTCTTCCGACGATATAAGCTAATTTCCTTCAGCTATCTTTCGGCCTAAAAAGTTAAGCGTAACAAATTTCTATTTTGGAGAGTACTTCTGTACTTTGTGTTAACTATTTATGTTTTATACAAAGCTTGTGATATTTTGAGTCGATGAGATTATTTTAACGATATTCTGATAAAATTTAATTTTGAAAAGGTAGCTAAGAACGTAAATTTATTTTTTTAGTGGGACTCGAACCCGCGCCTTTTGGAAACTGGTTATACGTTCTTACCAGTCTACGTCGATATTATTTAATACGCTTGACACATCTTATTAATGTTTTTTTTTTAAGTTAGTTAAGGATTAGTGGTTAGGGTTCACACGGTCCTAGAGGCTGGTTCGAGTTCTACGTTTAAATTTTTACAGGAATTGTTATAATATTTTTTTATTCTTAGTCTGGAATTTTTTTTAAGATGTTAAAATCACGTAGCCAACATATAAGAAGAATCACAATCTCTAAAAGAAAGACAATATATCAAACATAGCGAGGCCAGTCGTGGAGCAGGGGTACAAGCGTACGACTGTAAATGTGACACGTTATGGGTTCAATTCCCGCTCGAGGAATTTTTAGCTCTGGTAACGAAGCCAAGCGTGGTGAGAACATTCGCAACCCAACACGCAATGCCCCCAGAATTCAATGGATAGTAATAAACAGAAGCATTTTAATGGGAACGGAGTGTCTTAACACTAGGGTTCCGAGGTTCCCTCTGATTATCCTACTATGTGCATGAATCTAAATAAAAGATAATATATCAAACACAATCGAGATCATATACCAGCGGCCGCACTCTACTCTTGTGACTCAATAAAGTAATAGCATACCATCCTTTGTAATTTCTACGCAGTTCCACCCTGGCTAATTGCCCATAGCCGGGCTAATATAGTTAATAGGACATAAAAGCTCATGTTTTATGCACTTATGAGTAATTACGTCACAGGCTAGTGGTGGCGCAGGGACATACGTGTGTGACTGGTTGTGGGTTTGACCTCCACTCGAGGAAATTGAATATTTATTTAAATGTATATTTTCATTTCTTCGCTATGGTTTCGAGTTGAGTTCCGCCACTCTTATCACTAGATTTTACCTTGCTGTGTGCGGGATTCAGCGTAAAGCTGATTAAAAAAAAGTTATTACGTAGAGCTTTGGAGATATGAAAGAGTAGAGGAAAGCTTGTGACGGAAGTAACGACGTGTTAGATTCCCAATATTTATATATTTGTGGTGAAAACAGAATTAGAGATCGTCGTGACCGTGGTTAATGCGATGGTTGTGAGTTCGATTCCTCCAAAATGAAAAAATGATTTAGTCAGTAAAATCTTTTGAGAAAGTTGAATTTTAGTGAAATCATAAATCTACTAACTTTATTATAAAAAAATATATTAAATATCCTTCACGATGAAACAAAAAATGAAACAACCAGAAGGAATTTTATTATTGAACAGTTTTGATGTTATAATCATCATGCAAATCTCAAGTCAGCCGAGATGACTTTAGTCACTCTCTCCTAATTCATTATACCAAACTTGTTATCACCCCCAATTTTGTTTACATAGCCCAAGCAAACAAAAATGCTAGTTAAGATGTAAATTGGAAAATCCAGTTTTTTCTAATTTCTGTTGGACTTTCGAGCTGTCCTCTCTAAGTATTTCTCTAGATTCCTTACCCTACGTATATACCAAATTTCAACATTCTAGTAGTTCCTAGTAGTCTTTGCTACGCTTCACAGTGTATTCAATACATCTCCTGGTAGGCACAGGGAACTCTAGTGTTACTAAGAAAATTGTGTAATGATACTCCGTTTGAGTGGGAATCGAACCCATAATCTATTGCGTCTGCCATCAAACTTTTATATATAAAAAATCTAGACGTGTCATAAGGGCAAATAAAGCTAATTCTACAATTAGATCTAAATAAAATCGAATCCCACATTTTGTTTGTTTTATATTCACGTAACGTTCTTATCTCATCTATCCTATAATAATACTCCGCAGATATATCTTTATTCGTCATATAAGAAAACGGAAGTCATTTGCTTCCTTTTCCCGCCCGCTTTGTGCTTCCTCTGTGAATACTTTAGCTCAGTAAGTTCTGTTAGTTATAGTATAGTAGGGGAGAGCGGGGCTAAACCTAACAAAATTTATATGATAGTATTAGCAAATTCTATTATTTTAAAATAAAATAAGGAAACCAACCGATAAACAAGCTTTTAATATACAGAAATAATTAATTTTAACAAATTTAATTATAAAAAGAGTTTTGATCGGATCGAGCGACAACGACGAAATAGCCGCTGCTTCCCTTTTCACGCCTTTTATTGACGTAACGTCGATGGTTGTTCTGGAGGGGAAGTGACCGCCAACACGGCCTCTCCTGACGGGCAAGCGTCCTCGCGCCTGCTCGGGCCTGCCGCCGGTAGCTCATCTGGTTCACACTGGTCAAAGTCTACGATTGAGAAAACAATTTATTAATTTTCTTATTCTACATTTATGTACAATTTGATATACACCAATTATAGTTAACGTTTTTAAACAATACCTTTCCGAGTCACCCCTACGCTCATATAGAGTCTTACAAGAGTCTTTTCTCAGTCATATCTTGACAGGGCTTATACAAGTCTTTTCCGAGTCACCCCTACGCTCATACGGAGTCTTACAAGAGTCTTTTCTCAGTC
>DWQW01012901.1:0-10539 GCA_018249695.1 Heliconius erato demophoon | reverse complement strand
CCTTATACGGTGCGACGAGGCCGAAGAACACTCCTAGCGTCCGGTGCCGCTTGGCTTGGACTCCCGGACCTATGGCCCATATTAAAAATATCGTGAACTGTACAGTATACATTTAGTTTACCTTTTAATTTTTATTATCGTATTCTCGTATCCTGAAATGCCTGACGGTAATTTTAATATTTATTGTAAAGAAAAAGCCTACCTAGTATAACAACATAAAATCTTTTCAATTCAAACTCTTTTATTTTGTTTTTTCAAAATATACTAATAGAGGCCAGTCGCAGGGACAGAAAGTGTGACTGAAAACGCGACTGGTTGTGGGTCCTATCTCCATTCGACGAAATGAAATGTTAATTTCAATTTATATTTTCATTTTTTCGCTTTGGTATTTGGCAAAGCACGGCATAGTTCCGCCACTCAAACACGCAATGCCTCCAAAATTCAGCGGAAAATGGGAAACGCGTTTTTTGTTTTTTATAATTTTACAATATAAAAAATCATTCGGAATTATTAACATCGTTTCCGGTTCAAATCTTAGTAGGATGTACATATAAGTAAATATATCAAGTAAACTAAATAAAATGCCATAAAGTATTTAATATAAGTTCTTACATTTTAAGGGCATCTCCAAATCCAGTTAACCTTTATAACAACATCCGCAAAAGTCAACGATTATTTGTTATAGGCCTTATTACCAAGTCATTTTATTATTTTTTACTCGACACCATTTTTTTACTTTGCTCTACATAATTCTAAGATAAATAATATAATGACATTTTATAAGAGAAATATTAAAGGCAACTTTCAATATGTCTCGTATACAATAAATTCATGGTCTATGCAATCTATATCTAAAATCAATTACTTTCCCAAGATGATAGCCATTGGGGTCGTGAGATAAGACATGGCGCGTAAACTAGCACAAATACTTATAAGTTATAACCTAATTGGCTTCTAGACTATGGCGTTGAGGCCGTTTTGCACTTGCGTACATACTATATTTAGCTTTATATGGATCTAGAAGCTAGCGGAGCAAAAATTTAAATAATTTTAGATTAAATAGGAAACTTAAAATAAAAAAATACAATTTAATTCTAAAGAAACAATGGCAGCACTTTTGATTTTATTTGACGTTTTAATTTTTTTTAATGATATAAGTACTCGCGATGTCAAAGACCACATTTAACATGCTTATTTACAATATATTTCTCTACTCGATATATAATAAACATTTTTTCAAAGCAACAACAGCCTATTAGGAGTCAATTAAAATCTCAGTTTTGAGCTTGTACTTTCAGCTTTTTAAAACGGCATAAGAAGTTTATAGACTTAAAAATATTTAACGATCCAATTTAAATTTAAATTGTTCGACATAAAATTTTAACATAAAAGAATTGAGTTGGTAAATTTGATTTGAATGAAGAAAAGCTTAGTTCAGGGATGTGGTGTAATATTAAGTCACGTTCCACACATTGATTTGTTAGTCCTATCCTAGAACAACTTCGATGGTAACGGTATCAATAAACTTGTTTATATATGTACTGCTTATTTTCTTCGAGATTTTCTTCATTTCTATTATATCTACTTTATATTGTTGTTATAAAGATAGTTTTACCTCAAATTGGAAAGCGGAGGATGTAGTGTTTTAACAGTTGGTTTTCTCTGCCAACAGATAGACCCATGTTGTACAAATATGCGTAAAGCTAAGAATAGATTTAATGTTAAATACTTATCATATTTATTTATACAAAAACTTATTATATATAATATAATAGAATGTTTAATATACAAACACACTTTTTAGGTGATTTTTTAATATTATAGATAGGACGATCATCAAAATAGTATATGAAATAAAAAACTTAAAAAACATTTTCTTAGGCATATTTTTTTTTTGTAAATTTCTTTGCTTATTTACTACACCTCGTGGCAATCAGGTATGTAGGCCAAACATTAACCTCCGCCGTATACATGAAGGTGCCCAGTGATTTAGTTTTAGCTGGTCATCAGCAATCACTTAGCTATATTAGTCACGTTATGTTTTCACGCCGATATCTCTAATGACTCAACTTTTCTCGTAAAATCGCTTTGTGATATAAAAATTTTAGGTATTTCACGTTATTTTCAAGTTGGTTATATAGTCTTATTCCACTTTGCTTTAATATTGTCAGCGGGACAAATTAACTTATTTTACTTATCACAATTAATCTAAACTAAACTATCTTAAATAATATTATGAGCATAGGAAAAGAGAGAAAGCCGGGTCCGTATCCATAATTGTTGCTAACAAAAAATTGAGCTTGAAAAAATTAAATAAAAATCTTTGCACAAAAAGATAACCTTTACATTAAAATCAAAGTCCCTTTGAAAAATATCTTTATACACGCCCATGACTAATATAAGATATTGGCTAAACATTCATAAATATATATTTTTTGTTTGTGGATCAGTAAATCTCAATCATTCAATTTATAGAACCTTTCAGTTTATTAGTGTACCTAACTTTGCAAGATTTGTAAATATTGCAAAGTTTTAAAGTTAATTTCTTAAGAACATCAAAAACGTTATGTAATATATTAGTATCGGAAACATTACGTCTGGCATTTCAAGCTTAATTAATTCCAAAATATAAAAATTAAAACTAGATATTAGATTAACAGTATCAAAATTAGACATAACTTTTTTTATTTAAATGATGACTAACTGTAATTCTTGATTATAATGTGTTAATTTAATTCTTAGACGAAGAAAATCTTTCCTGGTGCAATGACATTAAAATCGTGTGTTGTTTAGTTTCAAGTCAACGACCTCATATTATAAAAAGTAACTTGAAGCTGTCCGCCGCATTACTGCAAATTGACTCCATATCAGCCGATGCCAATACAACTGTCGGGTTGCCATATAGCGAGTGCTTCTTGACAATATATTATTTTATTAGGTATGTTCATTAGAATATACAAAATATGTCATTTATTTATTATATTTTTTTGTATTGTACAAATTTGCATTTCATAATTGCTCTACATAGAGCACAGCTCTATTACAGAGCTCTATATCATGAGAAATTAATTCCTTGCATTAATACAAATAAATAAATCAGCTTCACAATGTATCCCGCATACAGGAGGGTAGGCACAGGGAACCTAGTGTTAAGACACTTCGTTCCCCACTTTCTGCCGAATTCTAGAGGCATTGCGTGTTGAGTGGCAGAACTCAACGCCGCACTTTGCCTCAACACCAGAGCGAAGAAATGGAAATGTAAATTTAAATAAATATTTCATCTCCTCGAGTGGGGATCGAACCTACAACCAATCGGTTTTACAGTCACACTTTGTGCCCCTGCGCGACGACTGGCCTCATTATTACTTTGTGAATTATTATAGTTATGTATATATTTTGACAGATCCCTTTTATCTACTCATAGAAGATGATTAGTTAGAATTAATGTATAAATGAAATTGTTAATAATATCTTGGGTGGTCCATCATTGATGCTATAGAGAACATATTCTCTCATATATGGTAGCAGATATTGATTCTGTATAAATATACGTTATTGGTTTTAATTGATATTGTAAAAAATTATCATACGTCTTTTACACGATAAAATAAATGCGTATAATTGAAGGCTACTTATTTTTTTTTTCGTTTATCTAGTAGTTATTAAAAGCAACAACTGGATAATTATGTGGTTTTTTTCTAAAGGCACTTTCAAAGGATCTAGCTTGAGTGAAACAGCGGATCGATTCATTTAAGCGAGTTCCCTCCGGGCTCTCCGTTGTAATGGTGTATTTGACTTTCACTGATCAAATTTTTGCTAAAAGCCGGTCCATGTTTCGCGAAAGTGGTTGGTCCGGTGAAGGCTTATATATTAGCGGTCAACGCTGGTTGAGCTAGGCATATTGTATATTAACGTTATATTTTTATGAGAATGAAAGTCAAGTTACTTACGGTATATACTTAAATATACAAACACAGCTTATAATATTGAATAGTCAGAATAGAAATTATGATATAGAGGTGATATGAGTATCTGTATAAAGTTCTATAAACATAATTTGACGAAGATTTTCTGATCATTAATATAACAGAATAATTTAAAAGTGCTATTTAAATATAGCCATTGGGTCCGATCCCGAACAAACTTTTACCTAGCCGTGGCTCTCGTTTTGCGCTCTAAAAGTTTAAATGAATTTCACAGAATATTCTTACGTAATCCTCTTATGTAAAGATTCCTCTCTTGATTTCCAGTAAATCTAGAATATTTATTTATTCATAAATAACTAAACTATGATTATAGTTTTGCATAAGACGTTACATATTTTAAAATATACTCAGGAATCTTTGTTATCATGGCCAGTCATGGTGCAGTGGCACAAGCGTGCGATTGTATACTCGACAGGCTGTGGATTCAATTCCGACTCGAGGAAATAAAATAATTAATATCCACCAGTCATCAAGCTATGACCGAAATTCGGGGGAAAGTGAGGAGCGGAGTGTCTTAACACTAGGTTCCCTCTGATTACCCCGCTACTTACGGGATACAGTGTGAAGCTGAAAAGAATATATTATAGCGGCAATTCTCTGAAGGGATTTGACTGCGCACTAGTGAGAAATGAACATACTTGCGTTCCTTATAATAGACCCCTTGAATTCACGCCACGTTTGAATAAATTGATATAAGCGCACGATTTTAGGTAGGACGTGTGTAATGACATATTTACGAACGCCATTATCGTTCCTGGTGTAATATCATTTTGAAATTATTTATTTATAATTATAAATTTATTTCTTCATATGTTTTATTTGCTCATAAGTTTAAGCTAGGCGGACTATTGTACTTTATACGATTAAAATATATTGTTACTTTTTAAAGAGGCCAGTCGTGGCGCAGCGGCACGAGGTGTGACTGTAAAACCGACTGGTTGTGGGTTCGATCCCCACTCGAGGAGATGAAATATTTACTTAAATTTATATTTCCATTTCTTCGCTCTGGTGTCGAAGTTAAGCGCGGCGTTGACTTCTGCCACTCAACACGCAATGCCTCCAGAATTCGGCAGAAAGTGGGGAACAGGAGTGTTAACACTAGGTTCCCTCTGCTTACCCTGCTGTGTGCGGGATACAGCGTGAAGCTGATTTTTTACTTTTTAAACTTCTTATAAATGTCATTCTTCACTTTAAAAGTGGGCAAAAGATTATTAATTCGCATTTTTTAATTCACTGCTCAGACGGAGAACAAGTTCTATTGGTTCGTTTTGTTTATATGTGTGTACAGAAAAAAGGTTACCATGGCCAGATAAGGCAACTAATTTAAACTATTTCTATGTCGACGAATATGGTCAGACTACACTACATAGTAAAATTACAATAATTATGTCACTAAAGAACTCGTGTTTGACCCCTTATCTTTCTTAAGCCAAAACTTGTCTACGAGAATAAGAGGACAGGTAAAATTGGAATTATTTTGAAGTGTTCATAGCACCTAGTGTTGGTTTTGAGCTAAAAAGGGACTGTAGGTTCGTGCTAAGATATCATCTGATCGCACGCTTTTAGTTGACATTCGTGATCGTGACTTTACACAATAAAACTATGGTAGCTCCTGAATTAAATTATTAAGAAATCCCGAGATAGAGATACATTCCCGACGCAAGCTTTTATTGCCTACATTACAAAATGAAAGAAGAAATTAATGAGATATATATTTACAGATCCCGATAAATACATTTATTCAATTTTTTTTTTTTATATTTGTGTTCAACTCTTTAAGAATAATCTGAAGGTCAGCTTTTTATATATAGTGTCATTTTGAAATTATATATATATCTATAATTTCAAATTGATTCTATATATAAGAAACTGACATCTAAACCAAAAATGTTCAAGGGTGATAAAGTAAAATAAAAAATAATATTTTTTTCTGATAAATGCATTTAAATATAAGCAGTTTTCTTATTATTGTATAGGTATATAGAGTTCATTGTTTAGTTGGTATTTTTTGACCGATACCACACTACATATAGACAGTTTAAAGCGGAACATGACTGATACGCAAATAGAGCACGATATCTTGTTGAAATGGATACTACTTAGAAAATGATTGACATGACGAATTTATATTGGGATATTTTACACAACATTCCATCAAAAGATACTCATTTAAAATTAAATAAACATTACATTTTATTTATTTAAATCAATACAAAATAGAAAATAAAAAGTAACATTAACTTTATTTAATAATCTTTAGTCTATTCTCTAAAACATAGCAGTTTTACCACATTTAAGAACGTTTAAGAAGTGAACACTTAAATGTAATACAAATTAGTATTTATTAATTTGGACTTTAATAAACAATAAATGTAGTAAATTTAACGATATCATAAAATTGCAAACGATTTAATACAAGGCACTTGCGAAATCAAAATTTCGATTTTCTTATTACAAACGTAATTAATTATTTAATTTTATGACCATGATTTTTATAATATTTATATAGTAAATATTCAAATACTTGAGAATACTTTCTCTTTTGTTCGGGTGAACAAAATGAATGAAATATTTAAGATATACTCCTATGTGTATATTATGTGTACTATACTATGTATATATATACATAGTAAAAATGATATATATAGCTACCTATACGTATCTATATATAATTAAAAATATAAACGGATAAAAAGATACAAAAATTAAAGATATAAAAATAATATGTCGTTTTAATAAAGTGTAAAATACCCTGTAGTTTTCGTCCTGTCTGGTTCAGACGAAGCACTCCATTTACTCTCTGCATAAGGAGCACTCACTTACAGAGGATCATCAATGAGCTGTTACTTTCAGTGTTCTTGAGACACGAATCGTACGACGTATCCACTTTAAAAAAAATACACAAGTATACCTAATTATTTTCTTAAGTCTGAATAAATGAAAAATGTTCAGTTTAAATTGTGTTTAATACTGAAAATAATACTGGAAAATATGTTATTTATTTATATTTATTTTATATTTGTATATATTTTTGCATTTATTTGAGACTTGTAAAATCTCACGGATGAATTAATATGGGTATGGGTCATCTGACCTTTGTCTGCGGATATTAAGTTATTGACGAATGCAGTGCTTAGTCACAAAAATCAACTTTACAATGTCCTTGTTGAAGTAATTCCTGGAAATTAAAAAGAATGTTATAATTTCTGTAATTATAGCCCCAAAATCGTTGTTTTAAATAATGCATTCATATATATAATTAATATATAGATAGATATGTCTACTAATACTACTTATTATAAATATCGTTGTTCAGGAAATAACTAAGATCTAGAGCCACATACAAGTGAGATAAGTTAAATTGAAATAGTCAATATAAAGCGGTAAGGCGTTATAGAGATGGAGAAATGTTTGTGATATTTCAGCTTGCTGCTATTCTGACTTAGACTGTCCTGTTTTAGAATATATAATATATTTAATTCTCACTAATGTCTATTCATGTCAGAATCCGAGAAATTGGGGACATTGATGCTATAGCTTTCTTTTGCAATGTTTTTTATATGTATAAGCAATTAATCATTGTAAAACATTCTTCTTGCTGTGATGATGTGAAGTGAGTTTAAAGTTTTTTGATATTTTTAAAGTGTTATTCCATATTTAGGAAAGAAAAATGCTTATTTAGAAAAATTCTTAAAATTAAATGTTTGAACGAACGCGGCTTTTGAACCCGCGCTTCTTGAAAACCCTAGCTTGATGAGAACGTATGGCTTAGTGGTCAGAGCGCTTGGACGGTTTCCAAGAGGCGCTGGATCAAATCCCGCTACGTTCAAATTTTTAGTCGATTCCTAAATAAGAGGTAGAAGGTAAGTAAGTAAGGTTATTAATAATTTATAAGCTTTTACCTGCGGCTTTAGGCGCGTGAGTAAATGGAAATAACTATGAGTCGTGTATGACACATAACCATTTTAGCAGGTACAGTGCGATCGAAAAGATTGACGTGATGTAATTTAGCCTACAGCCCTCCGCCATAAATGGTAGGACGAAATGATTATAAAAGTTTAAACTATCCAATATGAAAATATTTGATAGAAATATTTCAATCTGATCCAGTTGCTCCAGTCCAGTCAAACAAGCTCCTTATATTAGCTCTGTAATATAAAGTTTACATACGTGAATAAACATATGTAAATTTAATATCATATCGTCCTTATATAGATAGTATTCATTTTAAAAAGGTCTCCAATGTTAGAATTCAAAGTGTTGAAGGTGCGAAGCCCTCCCATGTTGATTGAGATATTGATCTGAAATCGAGTCTATTACAAAAGTAGATATAAAAACATTAATTTATTTCTATTTTATATAATATTGCTTAAAGGTCCAGTGACATTTTAATATCGTTAACACGTTGTAAACTACAACTTATAAAACTTTACAAAAACAATGTAATACTACTTTGATTTAAAAAAAAATGTTAAAACTTAGTTGTAAAGATTATAGAAAGAATACTCTCGCAGAAAGTTTACATATGCGACTGACACGGAGGCCATTACACTTTAAATTTTAAAGTATTTTACAAAGGTGGTCGCGGTCTCGTTTTACGAGTGAGCCAAATTCGTTCATAATATCCAGACCTCGTCGTATGCAAATTTTAATGACACGTTGTTTATTTACACACACACCAAACGCTCCTTTGGTACGTAGAAACAAGTTTATTTATTGCCTTTGCCGCGCTGATTTATTAATATTTCGACTATCAGGATCTATTCCTAAAAGCCACAGCATTAATTTATTATTTCCTTTAAAAATTCCATCCAATTCCATCTTCTTAATTAACGCATCGTTTATTGTCGTGATTTCGTTTACACCGCTTATGTTTTAAATACATGTACACTTAATTTCCCAGAGGCCACGTTTGTGCCGCTGAGCGTCTGTAATCTTGACGAGGTTGTGGAATCAATTGCCATTCGTGGCAATGAAATATTTGATATTTTTTTACTAGCGGAAAGTGGGGAGCGGAGTGTCTTAACACTACTCCCTCCCTCTGCATACCCTGCTACATTTAGGATACAACGTAAAGCTGAAAAAAAAAAGTACATTAAACCGTATTACTATAAGGATTGCCTTTATTAATATATTTAATGTAATCAACATTGGCTTCAACTACATCTCTTTATTATCCTGCATAAAGCAGAAACGAGGTTGACGAACCATCAAAGTCGTCGTTCACAACAAGCCATAGTGATATAGTATATGTATAAATTTCTCTTCTGTCATTTAACAGCTAGTAGAATCGATGATACTTATGCACCATAACTTAAGACCTCCAACTTACTGTCAAAATAGAAAAAAATAACAAAAATAAAAAAAAAACAACGTTTATTGGTTTTTTTTATTAGGGATGCTTGATCCCACAGCCTTTGTATCGGATACAATACGAGCCGATGTAAGTGATAAATGTGTTAAGCATTCGTTTTTATTTGTATCGATGTTGTGTGCTTACGATTCAATACCGATTACGATTTCTTTGTTCCAGGTATGTCCTTCATCATATTGTATCTCGTTTATTGTAAGTTATATATAGATAATATAGACACTATTATTGTTTATATTTGCCAAAGCGCTCTGTAGATTTGTTAGTTTTGTAAAAATATCTAAAACACAAGCCATTGTTTTCACGCTTCAAAGGTTGAATGCAACGATTTTAATAAATAACGGTTTGCTCCAGACGTCGACGTCTCGCACGGGCTTCATTTACAACTTATTGGATACGCTTTTCAAAGTTATGAAGTTATGAAGATGTCTCTCGCTTCGCTTCGTTGCGCCCGCTTATCTATGCACAGTCTACAAGATACTATTGTGCCATATACTCGTATGCTCGTAGCTAACTGAGGGAACAAAACTTCAGGGTTCCCTATAAAAGATAAAATTCACATTTTCACACTTCATTCTTTATTTATATATACAGACATGTATGTAGGAATAGAGGGCGCTAGGTGGTCCGGGCCTGCTCCAGAATAGTCCTGTGGCCAACCTAACAATTTTACTAACAATAAATATCTGTTCAAAGCTAATGTGTCCACTACCCATATTATTTAAAAAATAAATAAATAAATAAATCAGCTTCACGCTGTATCCCGCACACTGCAGGGTGGGCAGAGGGAACCTAGTGTTAAGACACTCCGTTCCCCACTTTCTGCGTTCCACGTTCCGCGGAGAAATGGAAATATTAATTTAAGTAAATATTTCATCTCCTCGAGTGGGGATCGAACCCACAACCAGTCGGTCACACCTCGTGCCGTTGCGCCACGACTGGCCTCAATTACTATTTTAAAATGCTTGTAAATTATACCTACGTTCAAATCGTTCGCGACAATTTCTCTAACAAGGCAAGTTACCTTTGAGCCAAGCGCTTTGTGGTGTAGCGCGAGCGCATGACAGCGCGTGTCATATTTCGTGACGCTATCTTTTGAGTTTAGTACAAGGACGAGCTTTGTATCGTAATCATTTTACTTTACTGTGACCGCCGCCTTTTGTTATTATACTCACGTTATTA
>DWQW01012900.1:0-10540 GCA_018249695.1 Heliconius erato demophoon | reverse complement strand
TCTACATATGATGCTACGATTTTGTGGCACAATAGTTGGACTAAGCATTGTGAAATAGTAAAGAAGTTAAAAACTGTAGAATTTTTAGATATGACACAAAGTTTAAAAATCGTTCGAATGTGCCCCCATCTCCCCTACGTATATAAGTACTGAGAATTTAGTGCAAACTGCGGAGTTCAAGTTACAGTACAGGTACTCGATTTATACCTGTATATAGTAGTTAGTAGGTAGTGTATGAAAACATTGCGTGACCACAAATATTATCAAAGTCCCCACTTGCTCGTTTCCACGCTAACTGGTTCTATGGTAAAATATCTTTAAGTCTCAAAGGAACTTATGGGAAGGTATTTATTTATATGAAAGTTATTAAATAATACTATTGTGGTATTTATGATTTTCTTTCTTATTTCTGAGCTTTACGCTGTATCCTACATATAACAGGGAAGGTAGGAGTCTAATGTTAAGACACTCCGTTCCCTACTTTCCGCCGAATTTTGGAGACATTGCATGTTGAGTGGCGAAAATCGATGAAAATAGGCTCGACACCAGCGCGACGAAATAAAAATATTAAATATTTCATTTCAATTGGAAATCGAACCCCCAAACTGCCGCGAAATATTTTAGTTTATATAAAAAAAAAGGTAAGGCAACTATACTATGTTAAAGTCTTGCTACATTTTGCTCTGCGCACTTTGTACTTATAATTACGAACAAAAGCGACAAAGGCTTGAAATAAAATCGCTTTCCACGGGTCAGTCGTAAAGCTGGCAACGATCGTAAAGCTAACGCATGTTTGTTACTAGGGTCCAAACGTTTTGAAGGAAGAAAAGTATTATAGCTGTTGGGTAATAGCCCAAAAACTGTAAATCTGGACTTAAAGATATATTATACAAAATACTTTTTTTTAAATTTTAATTAAAAAAATATATAACCTTTTTTGAACATTTCAATAGAAATTTACAGTACTGTCGACGAGTCGTGGCTGAGCTGTGAGAGTTAGTTAAACGTGTTCATCTGAGAAATAACGTATAACATACATAGTAAGAAAAATCCCAAAATCAAATCTACGCAGCCATCAAAAGCTAAATCCAAGGCAACCAAGACTCGCCGACCGTACTGTACCTAAACTATGTATGACGTGAATTCCACGCTACAGTAACCATTCCATATAGGATTCCATACAAAATTCCATACATAATAAACATAAGTGAAATGGCGACTGTATCCTAAGGTCACGATCCCGCCTGCCTTGTTTCTGATGACATTAACTAATTACCTCCACTTAATTAGGACGCTCCTAATTTATTATGTTAAACAGCCCTGCATACTTATCGCTCAAGGTTTCTACTTAATAAGCCTTATATTCATAGATTTTTTTTATATTTAATTATATGCTAGACAATGCGCGGCGTTAAATTACGGCACTTCAAACGTAATGTCTCGAAAATTATTCGGAGAATGAAGAACAATCATAATACTAAGTTTCTGCTGCATATTTGCCAGGACTTGATGGTATACTAATGCAGGCAAAAACAAATATCAGGGAAATAAAAAAAACAATATGGCATATAATACCTTCACAATTATTTTATTAACACGAATATATTTTCAAGAAAATTTAATTCATGAATAATGTTATGAGCGAAATCAACAATATTTTCAACTAAATTTAGATGTTATAACAACGGATGTGTTGATTGAAAGTATTCTAAAAATGTGATCGATTGCTCCACAGCGGTAAAGTTTGTAATTTAGATGGATCCCTCGTGTGTTCTCTCGATTCGGGAACCTAGTAGTCCGGAAGAATTGCGGGTATTTAAATAGAAGCAACATTTTAATATTTCTGTTATTCCTACAGTTAGCAAAAATAATATTTAGACAAATGATTTTAACGTGGCGGGACTCGAACCCGCGAATATAGACATCATATGTCAAGTGGCACCGGTTAGAATCCCATAACGATAAAAAATATACAAGTTAAAATAAAAGCTTTACTTTCATTTTAACTTAATAAAGTGTTATATTTTTAATCAGCAACAAATTAAAAAAATCTTAATAACTACGATATATTATTAAGCTTCTCGTTGTCTGCAGTATATAGGCAGAGAGAGCCTAATGTTGAGACACTCCGTTCCCCACGCACCGCCCATAGATAAGACATAGTTGCGCACTAAGTGGAGGAACCACTCGCTCTGGTAACAAGAGAACATAAATTTGTCTTGTTACCAGAGCGAGGAAAATAAAAATAAATTTATTCTCGAACGGGAATCGAATCTACATCGCACTCCAATTTCATAATCTCATCCAGATTTTTTTATCTCATCAGTCCGAAGCTGTGACGCTACACCATGAAATATTGTCGTATTTGAAATAGAAATGTTTGACGTTTTGTTGATACAATTTATATAAGTTAAATGTTTTAAGCCCAAAAATGTCAGCAACATATGGCTTGTGATTTAGTTTTCGTTTAATGTTAACATCAACTGAAATGTATTTTAGCTCCTCTGTCCCTTCAAATATTCAAAAGCTTATATCAAAAACTAGTAGTTTTAAGAATCATTGAATATTTTATTATTGAATATCAAGAGCACCCACACTGTAACCATAGTACAATCAACTTTAGACGGTGGCAAACGCTACTAATGTAATCTGATTAGGGCCCTAGTATAACAAAGTTTGCGGTTAAGTTACGCCACTCAATATCGCGAATTCGGGCAAATGGACAACGAAAAGCATTAACACTAGGTCCTGTGCTTCCTCTGGCATAAGCAGGATAAGACGGAATTTTTTTAACTCCTATATTACATTGATAACCATATACATAATAATACTCTTAAAAAATCAGCTTCACGCTGTATCCCGCACACAGCAGGGTAGGCAGAGGGAACCTTGTGTTAACACTCCGTTCCCCACTTTCTGCCGAATTCTGGAGGCATTACGTGTTGAGTGGCAGAGCTCAATGCCGCAATTAACCTCGACACCAGAGCGAAGAAATGGAAATATAAATTTAAGTAGATATTTCATCTCCTCGAGTGGTGATCGAACCCACAACCAGTCGGTTTTACAGTCAGTCACACCTCGTGCCGCTGCGCCACGACTGGCCTCGATAATACTCTTTTATAGCAAATAATGTATATTATATTTATATAAAACGGTAACTAAGCTTCAATGGAAGGTAATTATTACTTTTAAGGTAACTAGCAATGTTAATAGAAACGTTATACGCTGTAATTGACAGCCAGCACTAATGCGCCATAAATGTCTTGAATAAATTGATAATGAAGGAATACCCATCTAAGGCTTTATCGATTAAAAAAATATATATTAAAAGCAAGAAGAAGTTATTAGAAGGTAGGTAGATCTAAGCAAGTTTACTGTACAAAGTATGACTTACAGTTATGAAATATGAACTAAAAATCTATGGTTTATCTAAAACGGTGATCTAATCACCTTCTTCTATATTTGGATTCTTCTCCTGATAGAGAGAAAATAATATAAGTTTGATTGAGGTAGAAGAAAAAAACTAATTGCATTGCTTTAATGAATGATCCGCTAAGAACAGTGACTTTCTGACCATTGACCAATATTAATGGATATGCGCGAAAATAAAATTATATAAATACTTATTAAGAAAATGTATAAAAAATTAACGTAGTGGAACCCGCGCCTCTTTGGAAACCATCCGTCCGTATTGAACGGTTTCCAAAGTGGCCCGGGTTCACACTTCAAAAATATTTAAAAAAATATATATAATTTAAGTATCTACTGAAAATAAGAAACTAAAATAAAATCAGCTTCATGGTGTATCCCGCACACAGGGTAGGCAGAGAGAACCTAGTGTTAACACACTCCGTTCCCCAATTTCTGCCGAAATCTGGAGGTATTGCGTGTTGAGTGGCGGAACTCAAAGCCGCGCTTTGCCTCGATACCAGAGCGAAGAAATGGAAATATAAATTTAAGTAAATATTTTATCTCCTCGACTAGGGATCGAACCCACAACGAGTCGATTTTACAGTCACACTATGTATGCGCCACGACTGGCCTCTGAAAATAAGAAGATACTAAAAAATTATAACAGCCACGAGGCAACAAACTCTTAAACTTTTTTGTGGAATGTCTCCTTACTTTACGTCTCTAGAGCACAGATGCGCATTAATAATAAAGTTGTTCACTTGTTTTATGTAGTTTTTGAACTGTAAAACTTATGAAATTGAGAGTAACAGATTTATTAAAAATGTTATTTAGCATCTTCTAATGTTTTTATCACAATTTTTAATTTTACATTCTCAAAAGATAAGTTTATGGGTGTGTTCAATTTGACCTGATGTTTAAATTATTTAATATAAATGTGTATATTTAATTCATATAGATGTAAATTCTGACCACAATACAGCAAAATATTCACATAAATTGAAGAAAAATTGAAGTTTTATCCTAGAACGACCAGCATTAATTCTAAGTTTATAACGTTGACCACTACCCATTTGGTTCATTTTTTCCATAAAGTCTTTAGTTTTATATTGCGAAACTAAGATGCAGAGATACCGGCTAACTTTACAAGTGGCTACTCCGCTTGCCTAGACAACAACAAACTTATTCACTTAGGCGGACACGTTTAGCGAAATTTGTTATATTGTTTGGCCTTTATTTCTTTTAATACATTTTTTTATTTATTTCATAATTTGTATGTAAAATTTACAAAAACTATCATGAACGAGATCTATTTTCCATTTTTTAGCTTCACGCTGCGTCCCTCACATAGTAGGGTAGGCAGAGGGAATCTAGTAACCTAGTGTTAAGACACTCCGTTCCCATCGAGACGCTTCTATCTTCCAAAGAAATATGTGTTACATTTCTTTGTTAATATGATTAGGAATATTCAGCACTTTCTTTTCCTCTCGCTATCAAAATGTAACGCTTTTATTATTTATTAAGTGTTATATTTTTTATTAGAGTTAATTTATTTGTAACTTTTTTGTTCATTTTATTAACAAATAATAAGTTTGTTCTTAAAAAAGGTTTTTTTCTTTAATTTAACTTTTAACATTTTAGTATTTACAACGAGCCAAAATTCCAGCGATACGGACGGTTCCTATGGCCACCTTCCAGCTCGATCATCAGACCCTGGTTACCATATAGTATCAACGTACTAGTCCAAACGAATCAAACAAGCTCAAGCTCGATAAGGTTGTGTCGTAATTCCTATGCTCACCTTCCAACTCCATCATCAGATCAGCTCCATGTCATAATAATATCGCATTGTCATCCGATTTATACACGCATGCAAAATTTCAGCTTAATCGGAAATCTGGAAGTGGATCAAATTTAACTTGCAAGATTTAATTACAGACAACGGGATATGTGAAAGTAAATAAAATATTATATATCCTCAAGCGAAATCGAACTCACAACCTATCGCATTTTCGCAATCGCACGCCTGTTCCACCACTGGCAACTATTATGCCTACTGTACTAAATTGTAACGCATCTCCAAATTCAGGTTCCCAATTCCCACAGTCAACCAAGAAGTAATTTAATAGTGTTATTCTTAAACCAGCTAATCGGGTTAGGATACTTGTAACTTCAGAATGTGGAACGTATAGTCTCCTTGACACGGCTGGCCTGCTTCATACATTAGTATCCTTAAATTAGACATTGTACAAATATGATAGAACAAAAGATATTATTTTATATTAAATGTATGATAAAACTAAAATTCTGCTGAAATTACGTTTATTTAAATTGATATTATCAAATCGCATAGAGGTTACTGTGGCGAAGTGGGACGACTTCTGATTGTAATCGCGATGGTTGTGAGTACGATCTCCATTGGGGGATTTTTTTTTTTTGCCCCGCTTTGACAAAGTAGAACGCGGAGTTAAATCCCATTTGATACGTGAGGTCTCGAATTTAAAATCAAAAAGGCGGAGAACACAAGGTTGACAGTAGGATCTCTCTGCCTATCGCTCTACATATATTCATATAAATATGTAGATGTTTATGTCATCATAAAGCGGGAAACTGCAGAAAAAAAAAAAAATCACGATACTGCTACTTTGTATCTAAAATCATAATAATAAAACAATAATAATAAATTAAAAGAAAAAATGATACAACAGATAATATACATAAAATCTAGTGTATCAGGGTACCTGTAACAAATATATTGGAAAAGGACCTAAAAGTAAATAGTTTCGGCGATAAGATCTTAAAATAGGTTTCTAAGTGGCAATTTATATGCGGGTATTCCCCGAACAAAAGGGGTGGAAATTAGATTTTTGAAGTCAACAATATATTTTGTAATTTTTTTTTTGAAAATATATGCGATTTATTCAGTTTCACGCTGTATCCCGCACACAGCAGGGTAGGCAGAGGGAACCTAGTGTTAAGACACTCCGTTCCCCATTTTCTGCCGAATTCTGGAGGCATTGCGTGTTGAGTGGCAGAACTCAACGCCGCGCTTAACCTCGACACCAGAGCAAAGAAATGGAAATATAAATTTAAGTAAATATTTCATCTCCTCGAGTGAGGATTGAACCCACAACCAGTTGGTTTTACAGTTACACCTCGTGCCGCTGCGCCACGACTGACCTCAAGTAGTTATGTAGTAAAGATGTCAAAAAAATTAAACTTAAAAAAATCGCTTTCTTTATATATTAAACTAATATTTAGCTTTCGGGATATGAGATGTTTGATTTAATGAAATTTCCGGCTAGGCGTGGGATCCATTATTTTATCCCGAATGGGTATAAAATCCACATTGATAATATTTAGATATATAACCAGTCCCAACTGCGCCACAGTGACCTAAAAAATATCAAAACAATAAAAAATACAGCCAATTCAAAAGAAAAAGCCCTCGTTTTCCTTTGATTGTCCTTTTGAAGACTTACATTTTTAGAGCAGTGAGGCAATCTGGGCAAATATTTTTTTCTATATCATTAAAACTTTTCTAAGAAGTATATTATACAAGTGCTGCTATATCAAAGCGCATTCGACCTTCGATTATTCTTTTAAAAAGCGTTGTCATGACAATCAGTGGTCTGTATAAATAGTGCTTATTAGTCATGAGGTCGTCGTGGCGCAGTAGCACAGTTTGATTGTAAACAAGATAGGTTTTGGGTTCGATCCCCACTCGAGACAATGAATTAGTTATTATTTTCATTTCTTTGCTCCGGTAAAAGGTAAAGCGCGGCGTTGAGTCCCGCCTCCCAACGCCAACGTCTCGAAATTTCGTCGGAAAGTATGGAACGGAATGTCTTACCACGAGATTACCTCTGGCTATCCTGCTTTATGCGGGATAGACAGTCAAGGAAAATAAAACTATTCAGAATATTGTACAGATATAGAAAAACTATAGGTACTGATCGTCGTCGTATAAATGACTAAAGTCTCTTACACGGAGTCAATTCAAACATGAATACTGTAGTTCCTCTCTTGAACAGGGAAATTCGCTAAGTCACGCTACTGAACTCGGCTAAGCGGAAGAAGTTAGATACGGCATTCGTAAGATACTCCAGTTTCATATTCTAGGTACGTTTTGTACTAAAAAAAAATTTCACAGAGTGAAACAGCTGCTTCACGCTGTATCCTGTATATATCAGGGGAGGCAAAGGGAACCTAATGTTAAGACATTTCGTTCCCCTCTTTTCGCCGAATTCTGGAGACATTGCGTGTTGAGTGGTGGAACTTAACGCCGCGCTTTACCTCGACACCAGAGCAAAGAAATGAAATTATAAATACAAATAAATATTTAATTTCCTCGAGTGGAGATCGAATCCACAACTAGTCGAATCTGCAGTCACACTTTGTGCCCCTGCGCCACGACTGCCCACGTTTATACAAAATTTTAATATACTGTTTATTTTCATCGAGTATTAATATTTTTTTAGCTGCACGCTGTATCCACATATCATGGTAGGCAGAGGAAATTTGGGAATATAGTGTTAAGAACCTCCACTCCCATTAAGACACTTCCATTCCAATCGTGGCGCAGTACCACAGCGACAGTTAACGCGACAGTAGTGAGTTCGATTTTCATTCGGGATAGTAAAAAATTTTTATTCCCACACTCTGGTAAGAAGATAAAACGCGGCATTGAGTTACGCCACTCAACACACGATATGTCGAAAATTGGGTGATGCGTGGAGAACAGAGTGTCTCAGCGAAAAGTTCCCTATGCCTACTGCTATAAACGGAATACATACAGAAAAAAAAAATTAAAAAAAAAATAAAGTAGCAACGAGATCTATAATATATATAAGACATTTCAGTTAAGACATTATATAAATCTGAAACGACAACCAGAACGGTACCAAGGACAACCACGCCTGTACCTTGACCAGCGGAATCAGGGCGGCTGTGGGTGCAGTACATTTGCTTTGTTATTTTATTTCTATAAAACTCGAATGCATCCAAATACATTACTAACTAGAATATATTGCTGGTATTTAAAAAATATATTATGACCTAGATTTTCGCTATTTGCTGTGTGACGTAAGAGTATGATAATATGGTAATTTAACTGTAATAATAAGGCTTCAATTTTGTAATTTTTAATTAATCAACGATAATCTGAGGCCAGCCGTGGCGCAGAGGCACTAAGTGTGACTTTAAACGTGACTGGTTGTGGGTTCGATTCCCACTCGAGGAAATGAAATATTTACTTAAATTTATATTTCCGCTTCTTCGCTCTGGTGTCCTAGCAGAGCGCCTCGTTGAGTTCCGCCACAAAACAAGCAATGCCTTCAGAACTGGGCGGAAAGTGGGGAACGGAGTGTCTTAACACTAGGTTCCCTCTGCCTACCCTGCTGTGTGCGGGATACAGCTTAATTCTTAATTACGTTTTTAAAAATTATGAAATAGATTAATATTAAATTTGATTTACGAGACCAGTGGTGGCGCAAAGGCACAAGTGTATGACTGTAAACGTGACTCGCGGTTTCGATCCCCACTCCAGGAAATGTTTTTTTGTAATTTACATTTTTATTTCTTCGTTCTGGTGTTGAGACAAAGCATGGGGTTGAATTACGCCACTTAACATGCTACTCCTTCAGAATTGGGAAACAAAGTTAATAGTGAGACTAGTGCCAAACCAGGTTCCCTTTGCCTAACCTGGTGTGTGCAGGATACAGCGTAATCTGATTTATATTTACATTTTATATTATATCACATTAAGTTAGGGATTGAACCTACGAATGACGCAATAGAATAAAATACTCGTATGTACGTACAGTCAATTTTATTATTATTTCAATTCAAAAGTTATATATCTAATGTAAATTTTAACCTATAGAAATGTATTACATGGTAACGAGTTTCAGTTTTATGTTGTTGAAAACTTCGCCCTCTCGTTTTTTTTTATCATCACAACGAGAAGCAATTTCGGGGCAAATATTTTTGGCGAAGATTCTAGAATAAAGGCCAGGCAGGCGGAAAATAAGATGAAATTGAATCTACGTCCCCGCTGATATAAATTAGGGTTGGACTTGGTGACATTTTTCGATGCCTACGAAATAATATATATTTTATCTCAAGCTATGTCCAAAATGACCTTTAATAGTTGTTTCAAAGAAAATTACAGTGTTTAAAATGTTTAGACTTCATGTATTAACTTAATTGTGCGGAGTTTAGGCAGAAATAACAGAACCGTTCCAAACAAAAGAAGTTTCCGGTGAATTGAGAACTTCCTCCTTTTTTGAAGTCCGTTAAAAAAAATATTTTACATACATAAATTGTATGTCAATTCTATGTTATTGACAAGTAAGTAATCTTAAAATATTCTTTTATTGAGCGACTTCAAAAAAAAGAAGAAGTTTTCAATTCGTCAGTATCTTTTTTTATGTATGTTCACCGATTATTCGAAGACAGTTGAATCGATTTGGATAATTCTTTTTTTGTTTGAAAGTTTATACCTGTGGTGGTCCTATGGTGACCATGTCAAGGTCTGATAGTGGAATCCTGGAGAAATCGAGGGAACTCTTTAAAATTTCATAAGCACACAAGAATGGATTCGGATATTTTTATACTGACTCGTGTGTTTGCTTTCAGAAAGCACAATTTGATGACATGGAACTGAGGGTGAAGACCATAGATGGCATACATAATTGTAATACCTACTCTTACTGTAATAATTACAAGACAAACATTGTTAGTACCGACGAGCCACGTTTTACATTTCGTCATAAATGAGATTCCTCGATCGTTGTATTTCTTTTCAACCCATTAGGCAATTAGATACTACTCTTTTACATATTATAAGAAAGGTTCTGGCTTTAAACCGAAATTCCAGGTATGTCTATCTCAAATTCTGGACGACAAAGTATGGAGATGACAAACTTATTGTAGGTAAGTTACTCACCCTTCAACATACATACCTATACAAACAAACCATATTTTACTGTTTTTCAATATATTTTACCTATAATAGGCACATAATTCCTAGGAAAATTGCAAACCATGACATACTATAGCGTTTCCTTTCGCTTGCTCATGTTTAATTCAAAGTTGTCTAACGTATTGCCACCATAATAATAGAAAG